>PVKS010010454.1:0-50790 GCA_004027875.1 Aplodontia rufa | reverse complement strand
TCTGAGTTTCCTGCTGTCCTCTCAGCCTTGGATGCCTCTTGCTGTAGTCTTAGGATGATTTCCCAGGAGTGGATGGCAGCTGTTGCCCTTGCGTCTGGGCTGTGTCCTCTGCTCCAGCAGTTCCCTGATTGTGTTGCTGGGACCTGCTGCTATTGGGGATTCCCAGTAGGAGCTGCCCAGCATCCTGGCCAGCAGTGTGAGCCGAGGCTGCAGCCTTGGGCGCTGGACTGCTTCAGTAACCAACAGGGTTGAACTGTCTCCTGTGTCCACTCATTCTCTCAGCGTTTGTCTGTGTTTAGGGCCTTTTTGGTCACTTTCCTTAGACTTGAATGAGTGCTTTATCCATCGTAGAGACTAGTTCTTTATCATCTTGTACAAATGACTTTTAGGGTGTTTGAATCTGCTGCAGTGAGCAGTGGCTACCCAGAGGGCTGACTGCACTGGCTGCTGACCTGACAGGTTCTCTCCAGCAGCAGCAGTTCAGCAGGTCTGGCCAGTGTCCATCAGTTCCGTCCACACGCATTGCTACACTGTTTAACCTGACTGAAACGCACTTTTTCGCATGTCAGATGGACTGGAAGATGGACGGGAAGTTGGCTTTCATTTGGACCCTCCCCCTGCTAGCCTTCTGTTTTCTTGTGCAGACCTGGTGGTCTTCTCATTTCTGTGCCAGGGGCTCTGGAATCCACTGGGCTCTGGGAATTTGGCCCCTGCAGTGTGTCCTCCCTCAGTGCCTCCTCCTCCTTCCTCCTGTGCTGCCCTGCATGTGGGATGCACCTACCCAGAATGGTATCCCTGGCCTTTACTCATAGGGAGCTCTCAGTCCCTGCAAGAAGGGCTGCCAGGCAGGGGAGAGCACTCTCCTCCTCATCCGCTCCTCACTGTCCGCTGAGTGGACAACACGACTTGCTGTTGAGCTTGAAGGAGATGCATCCCTGAACTCACTGTAGTCACTTAGCTCAGACTGACCAAGCCCCACCGGGTTCTGGCCATCCATTGCAAATACTGGGCTCTCACACTTGTCACTGCTGTCCGGGGCATGGTGGGCATGGGCAGTACTCCAGCTTGTAGTTTTCAGGCCTTTGGCAGCTGGCGTGTATACCGTTGGTCAGAACCGTCTCGATGAAGTGCAGGAGCACCTGACTTGAAGAGGCCCCAAGTGCCCATCTGCTGAGAATGTGGTAGCACTGGTGGGCTCTCCCTGCGTTTGGGGCCTCAGCTCTGGGGCCAGCTCCAGCCGATGACTCACTGGTGTCCTGAGGCAGCGTCTGGGCACGGATTGTCCTGCATTTGAACTCTGGATGTGCTGTTCGCTGGCTGCTGGGTGCAGAAGCTGTTGACCTTCCCTGGTTGGTCAGGAGAGTGTGGTGCCTGCACACAGGTCTAGAGGCCTGGAACCTCCCACTTGTGTATGCCCATCTGTGTTCTCCCACCTCTTTCCAAGGACCCCTTCCGGTACCCAGCCATCTTCTTCTGGCGAACATGGAATCCCTACCACCCTCCCAATGTGTGCGGTGACCCCCATCCGCATTATCTCCCAGTCGCCGCCTACTTCCTCTTGCACCTGCCTCCACCTAATCACAGCCAATCGCGCAGACTGTGCACCTGAGTTCCTCCAGTTAGGGCAAAGGGTAGTATTGCGTCAGGTCAGCATTAAAAACCCCTCACTCCCTTGTGAGGTGCGCATTTTTCTTTCGCCCTGCAGCCGAAGTAAAATTTCTGCCTTGCTCACCCACACCTGACCATGTGTTTGATTTCATTTACGATAGTGGGAGTGAGGGCAAGGGCTCCTAGGCACCACATTAGGGCTCGCTACATGACATCATGATAGCATCTCATGATCCTCCTCCCAGCCGTACCTGCACTGGGGGCTGGTTTCTGCTTCGGAGCCACTCCTACCTCCCCGTCTCCTGGGAACCTGAAGCCCCTTGGAGACCTGGGTTTGTCTGAGCTGTGCACCACTGGTCCCCTGGTGGAGGTCCTTGCAGCCACCAAGGCTCCTTGGGTACCTACAAAGTAGCTGCCCTACACTCGCCAACAAGAGGGTCAGGGAACTTGCAGTCAGTTGGGGTCACCCTGCCTTTCACACTGGGTCAAGGTGTTTCTGACAGTTCCAGGCCAGGCCTCCACAGCTGAGACAGGTGGCATTGTCTGCCCAGGTCTGAAGGACAGCAGCCACAAATGTCACAGTCCAGGAATAAACCTGGTGAGGAACCTCCTCATGCATCTAAGAAGTCAGGATGCAAAGGATCCCTTTCCACATCTGTGACAGCCATGGTGGGGCATGGTGGCCACAGTTGGCACAGCTGAGCATGCCAGAGCAGAGATTGGGTTTTGGCGTAGCACAGAAACCCTGGGTCTGGACAGTGGTTAAGGGGCTCAGGGCTCTGTTCCCCTCCAGCCAGTAGCTTGGCCAACACCTGATCATGCTGGGCCTGGGTCTTTCGTCTATTGAAGGCTGTGGTCATAGCCATTGCCTCCTGAGTTCTGCGGTTGTGAGGCCAAGATAGGTTAACTGCTGTGGTGCAAGTGGGCAGTGGCCCCGTCCTGTGGACCACTGGCTAGCAGGGAGGGGTGGGCCTTGGGACTGCCCACTGGGGCCAGGCCTGATTGTTGCTTTCCCAAGAGGACTAACAGTGGACTAAGCAGAACTTGGAGACCATGCTGTGCCGTGTCCTTTAGAGGGCACATGTGTGTCTTTACATGGGTGCAGAAGGGCCTGCAGGAAGTGTCAGTTTCAGCATCTGCCTGTTTACAGGCCCTGCTGGTGTGGCCTGAACCTGTGGCTCCCTCAGTTGTGTGCATGGCCTATGTCTCGCCCCTTGAGCATCACAAGGGGTGGAGTTGTTGTAGGCTAGTGTCCTGGTGTGGGGCAGGGTGGTCCTGCACTCCTGTGGTCCTGGTTCCTGCCTTAATGCCTGGGTGGACTTGGGAGAAGATGCTCCCAGAAGCAGACTTTCAGTTGCCCCAGGTCCTGGGGTCCCCTGTACAGTGTGGGTATTTCCTTAGTGTATCACCTTGTCCCCCCCATCACAGCTTGTCTCCTGGGGAATGCCTGACTGGCTGTGTCCCAGACTGTGACTCTCTGGACTATTGTGTCGTCCCATCCCACCCCTTGCCCTGGGTTTTGTAGGTGACTGTTGGACCTAACAGAGGGTTCTGATGGAGGTGTCAGGCCTGGCTCTTCCTCTGTCCCATGGGCCACCAGGGTGAGACCTGCAGTCCCTGGCCTTTCCTTGGCCACATCTGTTGCCGAGGAGTCCAAGGCCTTGGGGTCCCTGTGGCAAAGGGCTGGGTCTCCACCTCTCCTTACCATGCTTCTCCCTCTTCCAGCCCCTCTTCCATTTTTTTTGTATTTGTCACCTCTGCCCCTGACTGGCCAGTGCCCTGGTCCCAAAAGGTGTTAGAGTTGTTCACGACTCCTTCCTCCCCAGGGCTCATGCTGTTGTGGGCGCAGGTCCTGCCCAGAACTGGCTGCTGGGACCCAGCCACAGCCAGTGTCCTGCCTTGTTGTGAAGACACAGGTGATGGCCTTTGCACACCATCTGCAGCATCAGCACACGGGTCCCATGTGCCTGTCAGACAGCACCATGCTGAGTACCTCCAGCCCCAGAGCCCTTTCTGCCCTTCAGCTTCCCTCTGGGTCTTCCTTCCTGTTTCAGGAAGGGGCTCCTTGGACCATCTCTGGACAGCGCAGTGCCATGCGTGAGCTTCATGGCTGTGGCAGGTCCAGGAGCACCCGCCCCTGTGCCCCTGCCCTGTTGTCTGTGCCCCCTGACGCGAAGCCGTCTGGTGCTGTGTGGGAGTCTGTGCACCATGCTGCAGCCTGGCAGATGGTGCAGTGCTCTTGTCTGTTGACCTTGGCCACAAAGCTCATGCATGGCACTACGCTGTCCAGAGATGGTCCAAGGAGCACATTTTAAAACTCTCTTTCTGGGCTGGAGTGGTGGCTTGGCAGTTACAGCGCTTGCCTGGCATCCGCAAGGACGCGAGTTTTAACCCCAGCACCATGTATACAATGAAGTGTTGGAGCAACCAAAGCCACATGAAAAACTAAATAAAATTGATTCTCTTTCCCTCTCTCTCTCCTCTCTCTCTCTCTCTGTATCTCTCTCTGTCCCTCTCTCTTAAAAAACAAACAAAAACACCAAACCTCTCTTTCTAGCTCTGTATCCCTTCACACTGGAAAATCACAGAAAACCCACCCACTGGCTCTCAGGTGAGCATCTGTCTCTCAGACCCTGAGGTGCAGGCAGGATGGGGCCAGTCCAGGTGCAAGCATGGCCCTGGCCTGGAGTCAGAGCCCGAGTGTGGCTGCTGTTGCAGCAGGACGTGAGAGACGGTCAGCCTTGGTACAGGTGGAGCTCTGTCAGGGCACTGGAGGCCCAAGTGGTGCAGTGGAAACAGGTGCAGAGATGCTGGGCTGGGTGACGTGTCCAGACTGGTCCAGGGACACCTGGAGTGTGGGCACATGGTGCTGTCTGGCATCAGCACAGGCTCTTGTCCTGGTGACTCCTGTTAGACTCAGCCTCTCCCGCAACCGCCTGCCCTGGTGGATGTGAGCTTCTGTGAAGCCCTGGTCCCTCTGTGTGCCCTGCTCTGACCTGCAGAGGGCAGCAAAGCTGTTTTCCTTTAGGTAAGCGCAGCTGAAGGGCTGCCCCAGGGTGGAGACCTGCAGGGGTCTCAGGCCTGGACAAGTGAGCTGCTCACGCTCTGGAGGTGTAAGTAGTTGTCCTAGGTGAATTTTAAAAAGAGTTATAAAGACAGAACTCCTGGCATGTGCTCACTTCTGTCCCACCCCAGACTTAAAGCACACAGAGGCCAGCGTCAGGGCAAGGTCGCTTTGTCCTGCCCACTCTGTGCTGCCTCCAGGTGTGGGACGTGGAGCTGGTGGGAGCAGTGCTGTTATAAATGAAATCAAACACGTGGTTGGGTGTGGGTAAGGCAGAAAATTTACTTCCAGGCCGAAGGGCGAAAGAAGGGGGGTCAGCAAGGAAGTGAGGGGTTTTTAATTCCGACCTGACCCAATGTTGCCCTTCGCTCTAATTGGAGGAGCTCAGGTGCACAGTCTGCATGATTGGCTGTGATTAGGTGGAGGCAGGTGCAAAGAGGAAGTAGGTGGTGATGTGACTGGGAGAGTGGCGGTGGGTGTCATGGCACATGTGGTGAGGGTTGTAGTGATTCAGAGTTCACCAGAAGAGGATGGGGGTTTACTGGAAGGGGTCCTTGGAAAGAGGTGGGTGGACACAGATGAGGGAGTTACTATCTTCAAAGGGGGAAGGGGATCTAAAATGGAGGTAGTGGGTTATACATCCCGATCTTTCAAGCTTGACAGAAAAGACGTACATCTTAAGTGCTTGTTCCCCTGGGCTCCTGTGGGCCTGGCAGGCTGCCTGTCCAGCCCAGGGATGGTTTTGTGTGGCCCTCTCAGTGGCATGCCTTAGGAGCCAGTTTGGAGCCAGCTGGTTGGGCTCTGTCATATACATGGTGCTGTGGGACCCTGGGGGCTCCGGCGATAAGGCAAGGCTGCGGGATGATGCTCATGACCGCCGCCCTCCCTGTCGTCCTGTGTGGGGCTGACTGGTGCCTGCTCCAGGCACGCATGGTGGACTGCGCTTTCACTGGATTAAAGCTGCCTGCAGGACTTAAGGGCCTTATGCAGTTTAAACTTGTGGCAGGAGGGACATGTGAGAGGGTGGCGTGGGCTCAGCTGGGCCCTCTTGTGAGCTTCTCTTGTGCTTCCTGTGCTTGCAGTTCATGAAGGGACCATGTTGGGATGCCCACCTCGGCACAGAGGAGATTCCTTGGCTGTGGGTGGTGTTGAAAGCCATCAAGGGGCCAGGGTTTTGCAGTGGCAGGGCGTCTCCAGGCATGGGGAGGTGGAAGGCAGAGAATGCTGGTTGCGTGGCTCTAGGGGCCGTGTGTTGTAGAAAACAAGTTGATGGAGCTGTGTGGTTAATAATCTTGCCAGTTTTCTTCCAGGGCATTCTCTCTGATTTTGGTAATTTGTCCTCAGCCTTTAAAAAGATCTTTTTTGTTTGTTTGTTTTAGAGACAGAAGGAGAGAATTAACTTTATTTTTTCGTTTGAGTCTTGTTTTTCTGACATCTAGTTGTGTATGTGGTGCTGGGGTTTGAACCTGGGTCCTTGCACATCCCAGGCAAGTGCTGCAACTGCTGAGCCACCGTTCCAGCCCCTGAGTTTTATTTTAGAATGCAGAGTAATAGAGGAGAACTGGGAAGCAGGACACAGAGGGCACAGCTCTGGGACATGCCTTCCCTGGATGGCCCCCAGTTTCTCTGGTGCTGGGCTTGTTCTGCAGCACTGCCTCTTGGTTGATGCCCTGGGACCTTGGGAAGATGTGGCTTCCCCACTGTGCTCTTCTGTTTCTGCCCTCTCTGCATCCCCATCCTGGGAGCCTGTCACACCAGCATTCCCCTGAGGCTGCAGAGTTTTTGTTGTATGATGCGATTGTCAATGAAGGTACATCCTTGTGTGCACATCCTTGAACAGGAACACACACTTCAGCAGATGAAACCACAGTGGTGCAATTGCTGAGTCAAACAAATAAAGGTGTAGACATGGGACGTTCCCAGGTGCTGATGGTCCCAGTGCTGCTCTAGTCCAGGCCATGGGCTTCATACCTGGGCTCCTGCTGGGATGGATGGAGGACACTGCTACCTGGCTCAGAAGATGTACAGTTCATGAGCCAGCGTTGCTCATGAGCAGCCTGTTGGTGCCTTTTCCTGCCCCATTAGGGTTTTCTTATTGGTTTGAAAAGGTTATTAGTATCTTTTTAAAGAGAGAGTCAATTTTATTTATTTTTTTCATCCGGTTTTTGTTTTTCTGACAGTTGTGTATGTGGTGCTGGGGTTTGAACCTGGTTCCTCCTGCCTGCCAGGCAAGTACCCTGCTGAGCCACCACTCCAGCCCCTGAAAAAGTTGCTTTTATAGTAAGAAAATGACCTGTTTTTATCTGCAATGGTCCGCATCCTGTAGTTCCTTTTGTATTTGTTCATGGGATTTTCTTTTAACCTTGTAGAGGTTTTAAATTTTCTTATAACTTGTTTTTTTGGTCATCTTGTAACTCTTGTGTTTTCTGTCATGACTTTTTTTTTTTTTTTTTTTGAGACGTTCCTCTCTATATTGCTCAAGCTGGCCTTGTACTTGAGATCCTCTTGCCTCCGGGATTACAGGTGTGGCCACCGCGCCCAGCTGAGGAGCAGACTCTCTGGACACTGTTCACAGAGAAGCAGTGCACGCTGATTATCCTAGTAGCCCTGGCAGAGTGGGGCATCTCAGGGACAGCAGTGGCGTGGCGGTTGCTCCGCCAGCTTGACCCCTGTTGTCAGACGAGGCTCCTTGGGGCTCACTGGCAGGCCCAAGAATGTCACTTCCAGGAGGACTGCTCGGTGGCATCTCACCTTCACTCTTCTGTCTGAGGAGCCTCAGGGCCACCTGTCCCCTCTGGGCTGGGAGCTGTCTTGGTCATGCTGCAGGTACTACTGACCAGGTGGGCTGTGGTGACCAAGGCCATTGCGGGGAGCTCAGCATGGCAACACAGATGGTTTCCAGCCACTGCAGAGCCTGGGTCATGGTGAGTGCTTCCAGGGTCAAGGTCAGAGAGGCTGCTCCATGAACTCCTCCCCTAGCACTCTTATTGGCTGGGGTCCTGTGTGGGAGCCCCGGAAACCCCAGCTCCCTACTGGGCAGTCCTGGTCACCTTCTTGAGCCACACTCCCTCTGAAGGTGGGTCCCTGGCAACTGTCTGCTGGGCCCTCCTGAGGCTTCAGGGAGGAGTTGTGGTGCAGGACATGGCCCAGGCCAGTGTCCAGTGAGAGCTAGACCTGTGACCCCTCTTTTATCTGCACCTCTACCTGCCCTGCATCTGTGTGGTCACCAGGAGGCACTGGTGCACTGATTTCAGACCAGGCTAAGCACCCGGGCACAAACTGCAGGAGTGCTGCCTCTGTTAAGGATCAGGCCCTCCTTAGTCTTTCAGGCTGGCTGGCTGCAGTGGACTTCTGCTGAGGGGAGAGAGTTATCAGTTCTCTCCAGCATGGTCCTCTATGCTGACACCTGTCCTGGGCTCGGGCAGCACCTGGCAGTCCCAGCTGATCCCAGCCAGGAAGAGCAGGGAGGTCATTTTTAGAGCCAATAGGGGAATGCCTTGCACCACCACTGGCCAGGGTTCTGTGGGGTCTGACTTAATAGGGATGTTGTGGTTTGGATCTTCATTGTCCCCAAAACTCACTTTAAAGGCTTGGTCCCCAGCTGATGGTGCTCTTGGGAGCTGGTGGGAACTCCAGGAGAGGGCCTACTTGGAGGATGTTAGGTCACTGGGGGCATGCTTTTAAAGGGGCTTTCGGGACCCAGCTTCTTTCTGTTACTTCTTGGTGGCCACGGTGTGAGCAGCTTTGTTCCACCACATGCTCACTGGCAGGATGCTCTGCTCTGCTGTGCCATAGGTCAAACTGGGGTGCTCAGATGACCATGACTGGACCTCTGAACCTGTGAGCCAGGTTGAGCCTTTTCTCCTTGAAGCTGTTTGCCTCAAGTGTCTTGTAGCAACACGGAAAGCTTGGCCTTCTCTGGCATGGTGTGGAGTAGACGAGCAGGCCTGGAGGACTGGGTAGGGATGCCTGGTGCAGCAGGCAGGGTGCAGGCCACCTCGGTGCCTCCCGTCTGCAGCCCCCAGCTCCGCACAGCAGCTACAGCTGCTCAGCTGCTGGGGTTGAGCTGATTCCATTGTGATTCCAAAGCATTTGCTGTCCTTGAGGACAAGCTGTGTGGGGCCATGTGGTGCAGCAGATTGGGCCAGGACTGCCCTGGACTCCTGGCATCACTGTGGTTCTGGTTCTCCAGCAAAGAAGCTCAGACTGGGATGATGTGCCCCGCCCCCACGGCCCAGGCTGCAGTGCTGACGCAGCCGGCCAGGCAGGGCCTGCTCCCCTAGCCACTGCTGCTGTGGTCACTCCCACACAGCATCCACAAGTCATTTGCTTGTCTTGTGTGGCTTGTTCTGAGCTGAGACATCAGAGCAGCCCAGCTGACATCACACACATCCCTTTGTGTTGGCGCCGGATGCATGCCTGCCCTGTTGCTGTGCAGTTCTGGGCCTGACTTTCCGCCTGAGGCTGTCAGGAGCTACAGCCTCCTAAACCTCTGGGAGAGTTCAGTCTGTCAGGTGACATCAGCCTGTCCAGAAACCAAGGAGGCAGGGCAGATGCCTTCAGCCTCTAGAGCAGGCAGCCCCCAGGGCTGCTGCAGGGGCTCAGCACCCTCTCCAAGGCGTCGGCATTCCACAGCCGGGTGTCTGCGGGAACGGCCTGTTTGGTTCCTGTTTCCCTGGTACCATGGAGATGGGTGCTTGGGAGCTCCCAGGGGCCAGGGCCAGAGGGGCGCTCGCCAGCACTCCTGACCTGGCCTGTTCCAATTTCCTTCATTTCAGTGTGACACAGGTAGGTTGCTGTTTGGGTCATTTTCCACTGGTCTTAGATTCTCTTTTCCTTTTGAAGTAATTTCAGAAGCATAGAAAAGTAGCAGGAATCATCTACAGAGAATTCCTTCCTGCCGTCTGGGCACTCCACCACTGAGCACTTTGTGTGAGGCTGCTGTTACCCCGCCCTCTGCACTGCCCTTCTCCTCACAGCTCTCTTGCCCTCTGCTCAGGGAGCAGGCCACCGCGGTGCCTCCCGTCTGCAGCGCCCGGCACTCAGGCTCTGTTAGCACCTTACCATGACTTGATTCTGCGACCGGCCACATGGGTGCCCTACCCTTCCACCCTCCATGGCCACCATCACCTGTACCTGCTACTGTGATGGGGTGCAGTGGCGGAGCCCTGGGTCCTGCTGCTTGCCCTTCACCCTCCCATTCCCACCCCTGCCAACTCAGCTGCCTGGGTTGAGGCAGTTCCTGTCCCTGCCTTCAGGTGAAAGCAAGAGGGCAGGGTGGGTGAGTGGGAGAGCAGGTCAGCTGCAGATACAGACTGCTAGTGTGCTGGTCGCAGCCCTGGGTAGGGATTCGCCCCAGGGGTCGGGCGTGGAGGCTTGTGCCTGTCCTGGGGAGGCGTCCGCAGCTTGACAGGATGACTGCCTCTCTTGATGGGACTTGTCTTTGCTTTTCCTCAGACACCACAAGCTCTTTGTTGTGCTGGCCAGGAAAATCACGCATCAGAAGTCAGAGATGCGTCTTGTACAGACGTGCTCTGGGGTGCGTGGGGCGGAGGACATGGCACTCTGTTTGATTTGCTGTGTAGTAGACTTGGGCAGAGAGCTGTACCCAGTGAGCTAATCCCTATTCGCCCCTGTCCCCAGCAAGCGAGGCTCCTTTCCCTACATACGGGACTGAGTACAGGGTACCTGCAGGATGGACCTTGCTGGGCTTCTTGTAGGGTGGCCTTTCTTCTTCAAAGGTCCTAAGAATCCCAGAGGTGTCAACACTCTCTGGGTTTGTAGCTTGAACGCAACACATCACAGCAGAAGCTGTTCCATCCATTGCCTGAGGACACAGGCTCTGAGAGGCTCGGTAACAAGCGAGGAGCCCCATGGTCCTGCACCCTGCCCTCTGTCCTCAGGTCCTACTTCTGGGCCAGGATCAGGAAGTATTGCTCTGGCCATGGATACTGTCCTCTGGCTGGCTGCAGCTCTCTAGGCGCTGTCTGAGCTCCAGACGCATTGCTCCAGCATCTGCAGGGCTGGCTACATCCAGCCTTCACTTGGCTTCCAGTCAGCGTGGGACAGGCCTAGATGGTGTCACCACAGAGCATGTGATGCTTGGTCCTGCCCAGCTCTGTGTATCAGGGGCAGGTGGTCATGGGGGGCCTGGGAAGCTCCACATCCTGCACGGGGGGCCAAGTGCCTTTTCTTGGAGCTCTGAGAAGCTGCACTGATGACCACACCTTAAGTCCTGGTTCATTTTGGGAGCTAGACTTCCAAAACCTGTGTCTCCAGGATCCCTTCAGCAGAGTGGTCCCTTGATACAGTGAAGTCTCAGCTCAGCCCAGACTAGGACCAGGGCCCAGTGGTTGGCGAGAATCCTCAGTCCTCAGCTGTCATGTTGACAGAGACCCTCATCCACAGTAGTCCCCCTGACCCTGCACAAATTACTGCCCCTTTGAGTGTGGTTTTCTCATTTGGAAAGTGGGGCCAGTTCATCAGGTTCTTAACTTAACTGAAATGTAGCCAGTTCTAGTGAGTGGCTGTAGGCAGTCAGCATGCCCTCACATGGGGTCAGATGCTCCTCCGCCATCAGAGGTGACTGGCAGTGACAGTGGCAAGGCCTGTACCTGGCCAGTGACAGGGAGCACAGTACAGTGCAGCAGCTCAGCTGCCTTAATGATGGCATCACAGACCTGGTGGCTTAAATGATGGCTTATTGTCTGTCCCACAGGGCTGGTTTCTTCTGACCCCTCTCCTCAGCTTGCAGACAGCACCTTCTCGGAGGGTCGACTGCTGTGTGTCTGTGACCTGATCTCTTAAGAATGCCAATCCTAGCTGGCTGTAGTGTACATTCCTGTGCTCCTAGCAACCCAAAGGCTCAGGCAGGAGGATCCCAAGGTCAGGGCCAGCCTGGGCAATTTAGGGAAGCTCAGTCCCCAGATTTAAAAAGGGATGGGGATGTACTTTAGTGGTACAGGGCAGTCCTTGGCCAGAAGCTGGCAGGAACTCTGTGAAGCTGGGCCTTTGGCCTTTGTCTGTAGCCCAGCATATTCTGCTACAACCTTCCCTGAATTGTCCCTGAATGACTGCACAGCTCCCCTAGCCCAGGTTTCTGGGGCACAGCTTCTGCTGTGAAGGTGACCAGTGGCCTCCCCTGGTCGAGTCTGGACTGTGCTTGCGTCAGCTGCCCTGATAACTGGACAGGCCTTGGCAGGGTAGGGGGCCGCTCACTTGCCTGAGCTTAGAGGAGCAATCCATATCCCCACCCCCACCCCATCCTGGATGACCTGCTCTGTCCAGACTCCTCTGAGGATGGCACATGTACAGAAGGCCTGGAGTCACGGAGACAGCTGGAGTTGCTCCTGCTCTGGACGTGGCAGGCCTGGGTACGGAAGGGCTGCAGCAGCAGACCAAGGGCTGAGTCCTCTCATCCCAGCAGGTCCAGTAGGCATAAAGATAGGGTCGAGGGTACCCAACAGTGCCGGTGACTGGCCTGGCCACCACAGCACGCCTCCCTGGGAGGCCTCCTTGTCTGCCCTCACTGGGACATGGTGTGGGCTGCCTGCTTTCCTAGATGGCGTCCAGGAACCTCAACCCATGATGCCGGCAGTCCCTGCCACATGTTCTTGAGGGGTGGCTAAAAGCAGACACTGGGCTGCACTGCCTCCTGTCCAGTGTTTGAAGAACACTCGTGCCCTCGGCTATCTCCTTGGAACCTGTCAGCAGGCTCCTGCCTAGTGCAGGCGTACTTGTGAGCTGTCCTCTGTCCTCATCTGTGTGGCTGTCCTGCAGAGTCCTGAAGGTCAGCTTGGGTGAGACAGAGAAAGGGAAGCCTTGGTGGTAGTGCTGGTCTGGATTTTCTGGGGCTGCTCAGTGGTCAGTGGCCATTGCTTTGGAGGGACTTGGGTGCTTAGGGCCACCCTGGTTATGCCAGCACACTGCATGTCCCCAGTGCTGCACAGAGCCTGTGGATGCCAAGGGCTGGAAACCACCGCTGCTCAGGCACAGACCAGCTGCTGTGAGCTGTGGTGGCCTGCTGGGGGCCTTGCTGCCCCAGCCTGGACTTTGGGCTCTGTGGGTGGAGCTCGGGCTGTGGTCCTCTCGTTACTCACCCACGTACTCTTTCTTCTCAGGTGCTGAGTCAAAGGCCATTTTGCCTAAGAAGGAGAAACTGAGGCTGCGTCGGGAGCGATGGCTGCAGAGTAAGTTCATGCCCTGTCTCCTGGGACACCCATGCCAGCCTCACTCTCAGCCACCGGGCTCTTGTGCCCATACCATATGACTGTTCCCCACAGGGGGGCACCCCGCTAGGAGCCCCGGGGACAGGCACCCATGGGGCTTACTCAGCCGTATCAGAGGCTGCCCGCTGTGGCCTCCTGACCACTGGGTGCAGCCAACACCATGGTAGGCATGGACTTTCCTGGAGAGTATCAGCACCTTGAGGGCTCAGGCTGTCCCCTGGAGACTACTCCTCTCAGCCCCTCATCCTCCCGGTGGTGAAGCGCTGAGTTCCAAACCCTCCAGGGAAGGTCTGCATCCAGGCCTCTCCTCTGCCCCTTCTGCTTTGGAAGATGTAGTTCTCTGTGATGCTAGATATCTGCTAACAGCGTCCTGGAGATTTTCTTGTTTTCTAGAAAAATATAAAGAATTATTTTGTGCTTTTTTTCTTAGTTTTTAATTTTTAGTGCTATTCTGCCAACCTTGTAAGATTAATTTGGACTTTTCCTTCATTTTCCCACATGTTGAAATATGTAGCAGTGTTAGGAGCCATGGTCAGTTCCTTCCATGATTAGTAATTTCACGTTTGTCACTTTTGTATGCTTCTTGAGAAATGGTCCATTCCTTCAGTTTCTTGTTCACAGTTCCTTGCCATAAGTTATGCAGAGTACTCTTGCTAGGGTAGATCTGGAAAAGCTGATGATTTTGTGTGTACGTGTGCTTCTAGGGACTGAACCCAGGGGCGCTTACCCACTAAGCCCTTTTTATTTTGAGTCAGGGACTCCCTAAGTTGCTTACAGACTCATTAAGCTGCTGAGGCTGGCCTCCAACTTACAATCCTCCTGCCTTAGCCCCCTGAGTTGCTGGGATCACAGGTGTGGCCACCGTGCCTGGCTGGGCTGTAGTTCTTAGAGATGCGTGTTTCAGGTCACTTTGTTAATTGCTGGAGTTGATTTTTGCCATTCACGTCTTCCTGAGGAATGATGGAATCAGATCCTGACCTTCTTGTTAGAGGATACGCGTGCATCCTTGCTGCTGAGTGCCTTTTATGTCCTGTTGGTCATTCTTTGTGTCCCCTCACCATTACTGAGTAGTTCAGTTTTAACTTTTCCAGTACAGAAGTTTGTGATTTTAATTATCAGTCCTACTCTTTTGTTTTCTAAAGTATTATGTCTTGCTAATCTCCGGTTCTGGCTTTCTTTAGACTTGTCTGAATCACTTAGTTCATCTGTTTTCATTAGAAATAAAAGGCTGTAACTTGACCTCTGAATATGGCCATAGCTAGCTCTCCCAAGTTGTTTTCACTTAGAATTTCATTTCAAAAACTGCATTTAGAAAAGTGGGCAGAATTGTGTAGCGGCCACCCTTGTGCCGGCCCTGTAGATTCCACAGTGGGCACTTCCATTATCTAACCGTGTGTCCACTCCTGTGCGTCCACCATCGATTCCAGAGCAAGCTTCAGGCTTTAATACGCTCCCCAGCACGCAATCCTGCTAGAGTTCAGTTGGCTCATGCGTCCTTTCTTTCCTTTTTCCTTTAGAAGACCGTATCTGTGTGTATGATGCATGCTGGTTTCTGACGGTGAAACGGTCCTTCAGGACACCAGCTTCCCCATCACCCAGAGATACCTGCCCTTCCAGGCAGCTCCCTCCCCGGCTTCCAAGGGAGCCCTGTGGTCCTGTGTGACTCTGTAGGCCGGCCGACTCCTGGGAGCCGAGCGGTGTGGAGTGTGCGCCCCCGTGTCTGCCCGCAGCCTTTGTGGCTGAGAAGCATCTGTGGCCACTGTGAGCAAGGCTGTAATGAGCATTCTTTCCCAGTCTTCCCGGGGCATGTTCTCTTGTGTGAACACTTAGGAATGGAACGTGGGGTCATGGGGCAGGTGTGTGTTTAATTTTAGAAGCACTGCCAGACGCATTTCCCAAGTAGTGCACCTGCCCCCAGCACAGTGTGCGAGAATCTTGGTGGCTGCAGCCTTGGAGGCGTCTTCAGTCCTGGCTGCCTGGTGGCCTGGCCTGGTCTCATGGTGGAGTTGGTGCAGAGCCTTTGTGTGGGCTTCACCTTTGGTGACTTCCACTTTGCTCTGTGCCCCTTGCCTTTTATTATTGGGCTCTAAACATTCTGTGCGTGCCCTGGAGGCATTCATTGGTCAGCTGTGAGCTTTGCAAATACTTTCTCACGGACCGCAACTCGCCTCTTTGCTTTCTTCTCCCTTCCTTTCTTCTTTCTCTCTCTCTCTCCCTCTTTCTCTTTCTTTTTCTTTTTCTTTTCTCCCTTCCTTCCCAGGGATTTAACCACTGAGCCACATCTCCACCCTTTTTATTTTTTTAGTTTTGAGTCAGAGTGTTGCAAAGTTGCCGAGGGCCTCCCTAGATTGTGGGACTGACTTTGAACTTGCAATCCTTCTGCCTCAGCTCCCAAGTTGCTGGGATTATAGGCAAGTGGCACCATGCCCAGCTGTTTTGTTAACCAAAAAAATTCTTGGCTGACAGGAGTTTGATTTTGGGATTTCTTTTATACTTTCATTTTTATGTGGTTAGTGTGAACTGTGTAATTCCAGGTTGTGAGGATATTTTCTGTTTCTTCTGAAAGCTGCATGCTGTGTGATGATGCCTTTGTTGTGGTGCTTTCCAAAGTGACCTTTGTCTGCTGTGGCTCCGTGGTGGGGTGGTCCCTCCCTTTGCAGTGTGGGTGTGGGCTGTGTGGTGACGGCCTTCACCTCCTGAGTGTGTCTGCTGGCTGCGGGGCGGTGGTGCACGCCCTGTGACTTAGGGTGGCCCTGGGTGCTCTTGGTTTGGCAGTTCATAGGATTCTAGCTGTCAGCACATCACTTTCTTCAGAAGCAACAGCCCCAGTTGCGCTTGGGCTTGCGTTGAATCTGCTGCGGATCAGTTTCAGCAGGGTGGCCATTGTGACTGCATGGGCTCTTGAAGTCCGTGACCATGGCTTGTCTCAACACCGTGTAGATTTTCTTTAACTTCCATCACCAGAGTTTTCAGTGTGTGTGTTGGGGGGTGTTTGTGTGTTTGCTTTGGAAAATCTTACTGCTCAGTGTTTCATACTTTTCAGTGCTGTCGTGACTGGAATTCTCTCCCACTTCTCTTCTAGTATATGAAAGCGTATGTTGACTTTTTTTGATTTTTGATTGATTTTTAAAAAATATTGAGAGGCTGGAGCGGTGGCTCAATGGTAGAGCGCTTGCCTGGCAAGCACGAGGACCCGGGTTCAAACCCCAGCACCACGTACACAACTGACTGTTGGAGCAACAAAGGCCACGTGAAAAAGTAAATAAAGTTGATATTCGCTCTCACTCTTTCCCTTTGTGTCTCTTTTATATAAATAAGCAACGATTGATTCACACACTCTCTTTCTCTCTCTCTTAAAAAACAAAAACAAAGCATAATCGTGTGTGCTGCGATTTTGTTACAGAATGCGTGAGGTCTGGCAGCCACCGCGGGGTCTCTGTGGCAGGCTCCCTGGGCCCTGGTGTGTTGAACCCGTCCGCACTGTGGCTCTGTGCTGTGCCTGTTCCTGCTGCTCCTCAGCAGCCTCCTGTCGATCTCCGTCCTGTCCTCTGCCTGGGGCAGGCCCGGGCCCACCAGGGCTGTGGTCTTCTTGCCCCTGGGCCCTTGAGGGTTTGCCCGGTTCCACCTGACTCCCTGCCCCCTCGCTGGACTGCGTGGCTGGGACTGCGTGGCTGGCTGACTTCTTGAAGCTTGCTGGTCTGACAGGCAAGCTGTGCACCCCAGTTCTGGGGTCCTTTTCCTTGGTGTCTGTTGAGGTTAGCAGCTCCTGCTGTTGCTTTGGCCCTCGGTTCCTCCTTGCTTGTTGGTAGCGCTGCTTCCCTGTGGCTGTGTGGGGAGCAGTGTGAGGGAGGAGAAGGCGGCGGCGCGTGCTCCTGCCGCCCTACTGTGGGCTGTTGCCCAGTCTCCTCCAGACCCCAGTGGTCCTGCTGTTCTTACGTGTTGAGTCTAGAGGAAATCCGGTTGAGCGTTGGGTTCTGGGTCTGGGTAGAGTCCTGCTGGCTGTGCTTGAGGCTGCGTCACTGTGTGGTTAATTGGGAAGAGCAGAGGAGGGCAGTGCCCACGCGTCCACCCTGGCTGCGCTCGCCCCCGCGCCGGCTGTCTCTGTCTCGGCATCGCGTCTCCAGGTGGAGTGCCGGGAGACTGCAGTCGTCCTAGCATCCTCCCGAGTCTCGCTGGGGAGTGTGGTATCTGCAGAAGCTTCCGGTAGGCCTTCGCATGGAGCTCCTGCTTGTCGCTTCGTCAGACCTTTCGCCATGAGAGGGTGGCAGGCTTTTCCAGACCCGCTCCTGGCACTTCTTGCACTGGTGGGCAGTGCTGCTCTGACTCCTCTGCGGCCAGTGGGGCAGTGCGTCACCGCGGTCCTGATGCCGAGCCTCCTTCATGCCTCCAGCCCCCGCTTTGGGCTGTGTCTGTCTTCAGGGCCCAGCAGGTCTCTGCCCAGCTTTCCTACTTGTGGTGTCTGCCTCCTTCCCTGCTTAACTCCTCCCAGGTGTGTGGGCTCCCCAGGAAGAGGGGCTGGTTCTGATGAGGTGCTGGGAAGTTGTTGACCATATTCCAGGCAGATTCAAAACAGCACTGAGTTGTCACCTTATAAATCCAAGCAGTCCCTCAGGCTGCACGGCCACTGAGCACAGGGAAGAAGCCAGTCTTCCTGGGCGAGGTCACCAGGCTTGCTTACAGAAGCCTGTCTGGGGGGCACCTACCCCATGGCTGTGGTGGTGGCTGTGGCTGCCTTGGTGGGCCTCCTGGCACTGCCTCTGGAGGTGAGGCCTCACTGCCCCACCTGTCACATTTTGGCTGGATCAGGGTCTTATCTGCTGGGGCACCTGGGAAGGTGGGGCTTTGTCTAAGACCCGCCAGCCACTTGTAGGCAGCCAGCACATTTGAATCTGTCTTAATGGCAGTTGTGAAGTAAATACACTTTTATTTAAGAGAGTGAGACAGAATCATTTTTATTTTTTTTTCATCTGGTTTCTGTTTCTCCAACACCAGTGGTTCTGGGATTCGAATTTGGGTCCTCGCGCATACCAGGCCAGCACTCCAACCACTGAGCCACTGCTTCAACCCCAATAAATGCATCTTTTGATGAAAGTCAAATCCCTGTGCCCTCTGCATCCTTGCCCTGTGACGTGTTGTCCAGTCTGGAGCCTGGTCCCTCCCTCTATGCCTCTGGCCCCTGTCCCTCCTGGCTGGGACCTGCCCCTGCCCCTGCCCCTGGACCCTCCACACTCCCCACTGCCCACATCCCTGTCTTGGGGGCTCAAGCGAGGCTATGCTGTGACTGACTGTAGGCTCTAAGCCCAGGGCATGTTCTGCTGTTTTCCCTGCACACCCCTCTGTGCCCAAGCACCCCGCTCCCCAGCCCCATGCCCAGGCCCATGCCAGCGTCCCCGTGCAGAGCAAGCAGCCCTCGTTCATAGCTCCAGGCTCATAATCAGCCCTGTAATTAAAGTGTGCCTCTGTGCTTAAGGGGAAAAAATAACTCAGAGATGGCCTTCCCCCGGCTCTCAGGAGTAGGGTGCAGGTGACGGCAGGAAACAAGGACATTGCCTGCCTGCATGAGAGGAAGCAGGGCTGGGGTCGTGGCCCTGGTGGGCAGCGCGGCCTGGCAGGTGCTGAGTCTGGACCTCTCTGGGTGTGTTGACATGGGCAGCCACTGCTGAGCTGTGATGCGCCTTTGCCCTGTGTCTGACTCCTGTCTCCTCCGCCTCAGAAATCGAAGCCATCAAGCTGGCCGAGCAGAAGCTCAAGGAGGAGCAGAGACGCAGGGCCACAGCCGTGGTGGGCGACCTACACCCCCTGCGGGATGCCCTGCCTGAGCTTCAGGAGCTGGAGGCAGGCAGCCAGCAGCCAAGCAGAGGGTGAGTGTGCGGCATAGGACGTGTGTCAGAAGAGGGTGAGGGGCCTGGGTGATTCTGAACTCCAGAGGCCAGTGGGCTAGAGCCCGTGTGCCAGGTTCAGTCGGCCAGCTGACTTGGAGGCCCACCGCTGGTGGACGGCCTGGCCAGCCCTGCTGATGGTGCTTTCATGCTGCCACCCTCAGCCCTTCTTCACCCAGTAGGTGCACCTGAGCCTGCCTCCAAGCCTCTGCGCATACCGTGCATCTACCTGCACTTCCCTCTGCTCTCACAGTGCTCATGGCTCAGTTCACCCAGCCTCCTGACCACTGTTCCTCCCTGTTTAGTCTCTGTGACCAAAACACCTGACAGGAGCACCTGGGAGGAAAGTGTGGTTTGGGCTCATGGTTTCAGGGTCTCCGCCTGTAGATGGCCGACTCCATTCTGCAGAGCCTGAGTTGAGGCAGGACATCATGGTGGAGGAGTGCTGCCTCAGTGCAGGGCAGATGGCCCCTCCTCCAGCCATACCCCACCTGCCCACGGTCACCACCCAGTCAGCCCATGCTAAGTAGGAGGTCCTGACTAGGGCACAGCCCTGGTGACTCTGTCATTTTACCTCCAACATTCCTGCACTGACCCACACATCCCAACCAGAACACCTGCCTTGCTCCCTGCAGAGGGTGACCCCTGGGAGCAGGTGCTCCTCTGGACCCTGGGCCGTGGGGTGCTCAGTGCGAGCGTGAGGAACCCTCCTGCAGTCTCATCAGGCACAGGGCAGGCCTGGCCAGGCACCAGTGGAGTCAGGGCCTCTGCCTTTGGGGAAGTGTTGGGGCTTTCTGTTCTGTCATAGTTGCTGCACTTCTCATTTATGTCTGTCATTTCCAATTTTGCCTCTTTAAAAATAATTTTTTCTCCTACTGAATTTCCATCTGAGAGAAGCAGGAGCTGTGTGCAGTTAGATGTGGGACCGCCCTTTCACAGGGCTGGTGGGTGACATGCCACAGAGCCAGATGGCCACAGGCCGGCTTCCCAACATTGACGCTCCCACAACATTGGTCCAGACGAGGAGCTGCTGCCGGGTTAAGACTGGACTGCCGGACAGCGCCAGCAATGCAGATTCCATTCCAGGTTTCAGAGCAAAAAAATGTGACCCTGGTCAAGGGTCCCTTCCCTCTTTTCAGTTTTCTCATCTGAAAAAATGTGCTTGGCTCCCAGAAGGGAGAGCGCCATGTAAACAACCCGCCCGCCAGCTCGAGGAGAGGCACGGTAGCTGCCAAGTGCTTTTGGGCTGGCTACTGGGCTCGGCAGGGGTGGTACCACCTGCCTAGCCTCCTCCACATTGGTGCCCGCCCTCCTCCCAGGCACCCAGAAGCTGCTGGAAGAGGTGCGCTCAAGCATGGCTTCCTGTTAGCGGCCCACGTTGGCACACTGCCTTTGCCAGATGAGGCCCGTAGCACAGGTCCATGAGCATCGGTCAGCTCAGAATGGCGTTGACTGAAGTCCCCTTGCCTGGACCCCATCTGGACAGCACATGACACTTGGCCTCATGTTGCCTCAGGCTCCTACTGACCCTGAGGCTCTCAGACCTTGATACTTCTGCAGGACTAGTGGGGACTTCTTAGGTGTCCTCCAGTGGAACGTGGCAGAGGGTGTGTAGGTTGTCGGGGAAGCCCAGGAGGCAGTGTGCCATTTTCATGACATCCTTCCAGGGGCACACCGTCAGCCTGACTGGCACCGTGACGTGGACCTGGGTGCCTGGAGCAGTGCTTAGCCAGCTTCTCTGCAGTGACCCTCCCCTCTCTGTGTACCCTCTGGCAGCAGGTGGCTCTGCGTGGCCCACGCTGCGGGTGGGAGTGATGCTCCACCGCCCGAGGACACGGATCTTCAGAGGTGACTGGGATTCTGCCGCAGCGGGGCTCGTTCTGCTTGCCCACATGCTGACCGCCCGCCCGCTCACCGTGGCAGCGTGGACTCTGATCCAGCACCACCCCTTCCGTTGCTGAGGCTGCCCCAGCGGTGGCTGCGGGCAGCTCCAACCTGCCCATCGACGTGGGGTTGCTGGTTTTGCTCCTGAGCCCTCTCACTTGCTGCACCAGCAGGAGCTTGGGGCTCGCCTTGTTTCCTGCCCAGCCCCAGGCCTTTCTCCAAGGAGCCCTGGGTCCTTGTCTTGGAGAGAAGGGTGGACACCAAGATCTGGTGCTGGGGTGCCGGCCACTCCCCGGGGGTCGGTGCTTCTCAGCTCTCAGCTGGCAGAGCACAGGCGCTGGGCCTGTGTACATTCCTGTGGAGTTGGTGAGGAGTAGTTTGTAAGACCCTCCTCACTGCTGGCACGGCTACCCGTATGGGCCCACAACCACATACTCCTGGGTTTGGTGATTCTCTAGAAGGACTTCAGGATTGCCACAGATGCTCCCTCTTTGGTCACAGTGGAGGGGCACAGGCTAAGACCAGCTGAGTTATCAAGGTGCATGGGGGTGCAGGTAAGCCAGAGGTGGGCTTACAGCCACCCTTTCCCCATGGAGTTGTGACATGTGACTGTCCCAGCAGCACTCTGCACCTTGGACTGTAACCAGCAGCACTTACACAGGCGGGCAGGCAGGTGGGCTCTGCCTTTGGTCCCTTGGCTCCACTCCTGTGCCTTGCTGGCCCCCTGGCTTCTGCATGGGTGACTGCTAGCCTCCTTCACAAGCTGGCATCCCTGCGGGGTCAGCCTCAAGTGTGCTTCTGTGTTTGGAGTCTCACTCGACCTAGGCCTCCTTTCTTGCATTCTAGGGAGGAGGAGGGGTTCCATTAAACAGGTCCCGTAAGGGCAACCTGAAGGCACACTTCATGGCCAGCCCTGCTGACCTTCCCCCACCCCACATCCTGGGTGCAGGCTGGACAGGATGAGGTGCTGGGCAGCCCTGTGTCCTGGTTCCCATGTTACCTTGGCCTGGTCCACTCCGAGTCCAGAGCATGGTCCAGCCGTGTTGGTGAAGCAGTGGTTGTGGGAAATTAGTAGCTCTCTGTCCAAACAGGTCTTCATGGTGTCCTCCAAGTGCCACCCAAGTAGTTGCTCCTCTGGACCTGGCCCTGAGTGGGCGCTGCACAAGGCCTGGAGTGTCCCAGGAATCCTGGGGTAGAGTCAGCGTGTAAACTGAGCTGCTGACAGCAGACCTTGCTGTCATTAAAGAGTAGACCCTAGGAAGGCCACGTGCAGGGTGTTAAGGACACCTCAGCCCCCATGTGGGACAATGTGAGCCCTGGCTCTGTTGCTGTGAGGCTTGGAGTGGCCTTGGGCCACCTTCTTGCCTGGCTCTCCCCGATCTTGCAGCCAGGGAGTCTGCAGAGGCCTCCAGCTCGTTCACGGTGGGTGCTGCTGCCCTGCACAGTGGCCCCATAGATGCCCTGCTGCTACTGATCCTGGGACCCCTTGCCTCTGCCTTGTTGGGTGGTTTCTGGGGCATCTGGAGGGAATGAGCAGGCAGGGGCCAAAGACACAAGACACTTTCCTGGCATTCTAGGGCAGGAAAGGGGTCAGAGCCACAGTCCTTACCCAGATCAGCCAGGGGCTAGGACAAAATACCAGAGCTCAAGCACTGTTTTGAATAGACCCAAAATGTCTTTCATTCATATTTTAAAGGGAACATGAATAAGAGATTAGGTCTCCTGTCCTGGAGACTAAATTTAGGTGTTGGCCGAGAACTCAGTGCTTTCTGCTTGCTCCCCACCACCTCCCTCGTGGGTGTCTGCCTCTGCCTCTGGTGTCTTCATGTTGATGTTGTCTCTCAAGCTGGCAGCTTCCTGGGGAGAAGCCGCACGGTTGCCCTGCCATGGTCTTCCCTCCCCCGCTTGACACAGTGCCTGCTAGGCCCTGCCGAAGTCTGACGGTGGTCCTGAGGAGTTGTGGGAGCTCTGCCCGGGCTCCTGATTGCCTCCCCTCAGCCAGGCCCACTCGAGGTGGTTGGAAGGGTCCCAGGAAGCCATCGGGGTATGGTGACCTGGTCTGTGCCTTGCCCTCGTGGTCAGCTCCCTGCCTGGAGCGTCCCTTGGCTCCTGCATGGATGAGGCCATGGCAGAATGGCAGGTGCAGCACTCTAGTCACAGAACCTGTGGCTGTCTCAGTTGGTCAGGGCACAGGTGGCAGATGTTGGGGACTTGCCAGCCTTGGCAGCAACTGGCATGCGCTTTCTGAGCAGGCATTGTGCCCTGGCAGGGTTAGTCTCACTGGCTGTCCATCTGCGTGGCTTGTTCTCTGCTCAGGCCAGTGGAGTGGTGGGTTCAGTGTGCAAGTCCATCTTGAGGTGGTTGTTCCTTCCGTCTCACTTGGAAGCCTTGAGTGGTGAGACGAGTGAGTTCCCAGGGAAATGGGCATCAGCTGCGACACAGTGGCGAGGTGATGGGCTGCTTCCTGGCCTGTCCAGGCCCAGCCTCTAGCCAGAGCACAGAGTGGACTCAGGTTCCTGAGGGTCTGCTGTCATAACTGGCAGCCACGTCCACTGCAGGGCAGGTTTGGGGGTGACATGGATGCTGGCTGACAGCTCTCTCTGTCCACAGCAGGGGGAGCAGCAAACCCAGGCCCACGGAGCTCAGCCGGATGAGTGCATCCCAGAGACGACAGCTCCTGTGAGTATGGTCTCCGCTTTCGATCTGGGTTCCACTCTCGGTATGTCGCTCCTTCTCACCAGGGCTGGAAGTGGTGGCCTGCAGTCGAGCCCTTGAGTGGAGCAGCCTGTGGACTGCTCCCAGGTCCTGCAGGTACCACGGCATGGTGGAACATGGGGCCATGTGTCATTGCCTGCCCTTGGGGGCTGGATGAGCAGGTGTTTGCTGCAGCTCCTCCCCTTCCCCAACTGCATCTCAGACCCCAGGAGCCCTGCAGTGGGGTCAGCACCCTGCTATCTGCAGAAAGCAGATCCCAGGCATGAGGCTCTTGGCCTTTCAGACTTCACTCGCTCCCCATCTGGCAGCTCTGGGGAGGTCTGGCCAGCCAGCGTTTCACTTGGGAGTCTGGTTTGCTTCAGAAGTGCTACGTTCTTGTCTTGGGCGTGATTCTGCTGGGACACCTCTCCGTGTGGAGTGCTGAGGCCCTCATGCCTCCCTTGTAGCTCAGGCCTTTGCTCACTACCATTAGGGGGATTGGTGTGGGCGGTGGGCTGGTGCCCCCAGCTCACCTCTGGGACTGTGGTGCGTTTCCTGGGCCCCTCCTGCCTGTCTCCAGTCCTCTTCTCATCCATTCTGGATGCTTCCTGGCCCTGAGGATTTGTATCTTTTTGTAGACTTTGTGCTTATTTGAACTGACTTCTGCAGCCACTTTGAGGGCAGTTTATGTGGACAGAAGCCCTGTCATGGGACTGGGCCTGTGACCGTCTGCTCCTTGTCTGTCTCCCTTCCCCCAGCCTCTCTCAGCCCAGCCTGGCCCAGGGCAGCTGGCTCTGCAGTGTGTGGCCAGGTGGGGAATTGCTTCTTGGGACACACCTAGCTCCTCAGCCTTGTGCTGTGCCCCCGCGGCCTCCCTGTCCCTGTTGCTGTCATTGCAACTGGAGGTGGCTCTGGTTTGTGTCTTCTGGCCTCATTAGGTGGAGTTTGGTTTCCTGTTGATTGTGTGCAGTATCTCGAAGGAGGAGGAGGAAGCAACTATTTCCTCCCTGGTTTTGAAGCCAGGGCTCCCTTCTGTGTCCACAGTACCTTACCAATATACATTGGGGTGCTTAGATCACTGAGAACTTTGGTTCCCTTGACCCCAAGATCTGGGGGCAATGTCTGCCCCATCCCCATGCATGGCTCTCATTGGGCACACGGTGGGCAAGTAGTCTGTGCCCTGCATCCACTGCCAGGTGTCACTGAGCCAAGGAAGGGTATTGCTCGGGTGGCTGGGTTCTGCTTGCATGCTTCCATCCCTTGGTGCTATGTGACTCCTGGGGGTGTGGCACACAGCCCCATCCTACGTCCAGGCAGCCTCTGCCCCACACGTGTGCTGCCCTTCTCTTGGGGCATCTTTGCTCTGCTGCCCAGCCTCTAGCCTTAGCAGCCTTCTGAACCTAGCTCAGGGCTCTTCCACTGCCCTGGGGGTCCAGGTCCTGGCCCCAGGACTCATCACTGAGCTCGCTGTGATTGAAGCTTTTCATCCCTTGGCCTTTGTGACGAGAGCCCCAGTGGTCCTGCCCAAGCCAGGGTGTCAGTGGTAGGAGTTGACCCTGGCAGCCTCATGCTGTGGAGTGGGCCCCCAGTAGGGTGTGTAGCATCTCCTTAACAGTGTAACACCAGGGTCTCCTGGGGACAGTGCCAGAGGATAGCCCACCCCCATCCACTCAAGGAGGCTGGGTCCCTATGGATCCTGCATAGCCCATCCTGGAGCCACCAGCCACTGTTTCATGTCTGAGGTTTACACTTGGTGCCCTTTGTCCACTGGACTGCAGAGCACAAAGCACTCCTGGCCACTCTGGCTTAGAAGGGCCGAGAGGGCCTAGCACCCGTGGGCCTCATGTATCTGCAGTAGGAGCAGGCTGACTGCAAGGGTCAGGGTGGGCCAGGGCTGTGCCAGCATGTTGCCTTGGTGCGCGGTTCCCATGGAGCCTCCTCTGCCCCCAGCCTGTGTCCTGCCCCTCCTGCTCACAGCTCTCCTGTGTGTGTCTGTCTTGGGCTCGCTGGGAGAGAGGCACCTCTTATGTAAGGCAGCGTGTCTGCAGCCGTGCAAGCTGCTGCTCCCCCTTCTCAGCTCCTGCCTCAACAGCAGCCCCTGCCAGGTCCCTGCTGGGCCCACTGGGCGACCTCCCCATAAACTCCACTAGTGGGTGTAGGGCTGTGAGGAATCTCCAGGGCAGCTATCCTCTGCCTGCTGGGAGTGCCCAGCACTCTATCCCTGGTAACCACAGTCCTCTGCTGCCCACTACAGTGTCTGGGGTGCCAAGGTGTGGGGAGATATTAGTCCCATCTGTCCTGGGGGGTTGGGTGCTCGTCCTTGACTGCCCTGTCTGTGGGACCTGGGGGACTCCTGTCTTGCCACCTGCTGACCTCTGGTCTCCATTCTTTCAGTGACGAAGAACGGACCCGGTTTCAGGAGCTGCTGGCCAGCCCAGCCTACAGAGCCAACCCCTTGCTGGCTGTTGGGCAGCGGTTGGCTCACCAGATGCAATTGGAAGGTGGCAGCCAACTCTGACCAGGCAGCGGTGTTCTGGGAGCTCCGAGGGATGCACCTGTGGACCGAGGCACCCAGAGAGGGCTGGCTGTTGCTGGACGTGTCCTGAGCCTGGGTGGACGTGCCCCCTTCCACCCAGGTCTTTTTGACTCTCTAGGAATAGAGGAGAGCCAGTCTTGAGGACACAGGGAGGACTTCACGGACTCCTGTGTGGCGCCCCCAGGCCCTTCCCCATGGTTCTCTTCCTCCTTGGAATCTCCCCTGCGTCTCAGGGCTGGGCCAATCTTGGGCAGCTGCCCTCACTCCCATGGGGGCAGGCCATGGAGTGCACACAGCCCAGGGCCACGTTGTAGAGGCTCTCCTGGTCTCCTTCCCACTTTTCCGTACAGCCTGAGATGCCTTCCTGGGGACTGTTGTCATGATGTACTATTTTAAGAGAAACTTTCTGGCTTCCTGTTCTCTCGATGACTTCATTCTGCCTGTGGCCACCTTCTGGTGATGCACCCATCAGGGCTGGGGCCCTGGCTCCCGCCTGGCCTGGCCTCGGGGTCCTGTAGTGGAGAATACACGCAGGCTGTGAACCCCGCCTGCCACTTGCTGGGGCTGGGGCAGGAGTAGGGGCCTGGGGCAGTCGCAACAGTGAGGATGGGAAGCAGGCTTTACAGGAGAGTTGCTGAGCAGGCATTGCCTCGCCTGGGGTGGGCCCAAGTCCACCCGACAGTGGGGGTGCTGCCTCCCTTCCTCCACAGGAGCAGAGAGCCCCAGCACCCAGGGTGTGCTCCTGGGAGCATATGCTGAGCACCCCGATGGGTGCCCCGTGTAGGCAGGGATCTCTGGACAGGATGGTCACTCATTTTCCCCCAACCGAAGCACATGCGTCCTCAGCAGGTGGGGGCATTGGGGGTTCCGTGGGTGTGGTAGGACTCTGGGATTATGTCCATGAAGTGCTTTTTACTCAGTTGAAGTGAAGAAGCTGCAGTTAAGTGGTCTCCGTGATTCCAAGACCCTGGAGCCCTTGGTTCCTTTTCTGATTTAAAGGGCAAACAGCAGATAAAAGCCCCCTGAGTCACAGGGGGCCTTGGCACTTCCCTAACCCTGCTCTTGACCTCATAACACAGTACTGGGCCCACATGGAGGACAGGGTTGGGAGACAGTGGGGAGGAGCCTGGGAACATCTCCTGGAGAGTGGGTGCCTGCAGGGCTGGCGGGGTGCTGCTGGACTGTGGACCCTAACCCTCCAGGAGCCTATGGGGAGAAAGGTTGAAGGGATGTTGGGACCCCAGCCCCCCTCTGCCTGCTCCCACAAGCCCAAAGCAACAGCCAGGCAATACATGCAAGGCCACAGGCAGAATAAACTCCTCCTTGCAAGGCCCACGGGGTGTTGTCAGTGGTGGACACCTGACAGGCTCCTTCCTAAACCAGCGAGTGGAGGTTCCCAGGTTCCCACTGCACCAGGGTCCACCCCAGGACCTCCTTGGTCCTGAACCAGGCTGAGCTGCACTCCTTGTGAAAGTCTGGTGATAGGGAGACCACACCACCCCAGAAAGCAGCCTGTTCCTGCTGCAGGCCTCCTGCCATAGTCTTGTGGCCACTGGTAGCCGTGTCCTAGTCACCAGCTGCCTAAGGAGCAGCACAGCACAGGTCTGGTCAGGCCCTGCAGCTCAGTGGCCTCCCGTGCTGAACCATCTCCTGGGACTGCTGTGGCAAATTACAGACCCTCCTCCTCGGCTTCAGACAGCGCCCGCCCCAGTAGGCCCATCCCACGTTGCAGCCCAACCTGGATTCAGCATGGAGATGAGGGCCGAGTTCCATTGCACTGTGCTAAAGGTGGCATCCAGGATGGTTGTGGGCACATGCATACCATAGTCAGATGGGGGCTTCGAGCCATGTGTGTTCTCAGGCAGGGCCACCCTCCCGCCAGCAGAGAATGCCCTCTTTCCCTCTTCTGGCTTCTGGGATGTCCATGGCTTTAGCCTCATCTCTATGTGTCTGCCTTGTCTTCAGAGGATGTCAGTCATACCCCACCCCATGAGACCTCATCTTAACTAATTACATCTGCAATGACTTCCATTTCCAAATTTGGTCACATTCTGAGGTCCTTGGTGGACATGAAACTTTGAAGATGTTGGATCGGGGGGTGTCTTGGACACCAGGGCTTGAACCCAGGGATGCTTAACCACTGAGCCGCATCCCCAGCCCTTTTTGTTTTTTATTTTGAGACAGGGTCTTGCCAAGTTGCTAAGGGGGTCCTTGAGCTTTAGATCCTCCTGTTTCAGCCTCCCAAGCCACTGGTAATGCAGGTGTGTGCCACCATGCCCAGTGGGCATGGGGATTTCTAGAAGCCTGCCTGGTGAGTGCGTGTTCTGAGTGACCTCCGTTGGCTTCATGGACAGGGAGAGCTTCTGCCTGTGACCTTGGAGTATACTGCACATGGCAGAGCTGGGCTTGGGAACGTGGGGAAGGACCCTGCAGAAGGGCCCTGGGCTGGGAGGCAGGGTGCCAGCACTGAACCACCACTGCAGCAGTGGCCAGGGCTTGCCCCTCAGAACTGACCACCCTGAGCCCTCCACACCTGAAAACTCTGTGCCACTGCAGAGATCTGCAGTGTCTGGGCCGCCTGGAAGAAGTGCCACTGGAGGAACGGATGGATGAGAGGTGGCCTGGCCACCCCTCCACAGTGTCCAGAGGTGTTCCTCAGCAGCTCTCCCCTGCAGTCTCTGTCTCATAATGTGCCTGGTCCTCCTTCCCTGCTACCAGAGCTGTGGGTCTCCTAGAACACCCCAGGAGGTGCAGGAAGGTCAGACCCCAACCAGAGGCCCTGAGGGTGGAGATGTGGAGCTGGAGAGGGAGGCACCACTGCACACTGCTGGCTGCTTTGATGGCTGGTTGGGCTGTTGGGAAGCCGCAGAGCCAGGAGTCCAGGACCTGAGGGTCTGCCTGTGCCGTCTGCAGGTTAGCAGAAGACTGCCCTGTGCCTTGGGCCTTGTCCAGAAAGGGCCTGCGTCTGCCTTGTCTGCCCCAGCCTGGTCCACAGCGTGTCTGTTGAGTGAAGGTTGAATAACACCACCAGACTTGTCCTGGACAGAGTTGGGAGTGGTCTGCAGCATAGATGCAGCTCCCAGGCTGGGGGTCAGCCTGGGAGCCAAGAGCTGAGCAAACAGCAGGCGTGTTGCTTTTGGAATGTTCCTCGTGCAGTGATAACATCACCCGAAACCTTGGGAGGTGCTGGCCGCCACCCAGACCCTGCTGCATGTGGCTCCCTGATGCAGCCTGCCCTCCAGCCTCCAGCATCTCTCCAGTGCAGCCTGTGACTGGACTTGGACTCCCGGGACACTGCCTGTTGTTCCAGGATGCCAGGGGCTGGCCAGCTGGCAGACAGCAGGAGGGTCCGTGCCGTGGTCCTCTGCAGCCTGCTCCCAGGGACCTGACCTGGGCCCCACACAAACCCTGACCTTTATTTTAAAATCAGAGAGTCCCAGTTTGGCTGTTTTTGTTCTAAAGGTGTGAAAATAATGGGAGCTGAGACGGTAATTACAGGCCCACTCCTGGTGCTGAGATGTGTTTAGGTCTCCCTTAAGACTGATCGTGATGTCAGAATTGGCAGGATATCCTGCAGAAAGTTCAGCAGTTGCATTTCTGGATCTGGACATTTCTTCCCGGGATAACAGATGCAGGGGCTGTGAGGTCCCCACAAGGCTTCCTGGGGGCTGGGGCCTTGTCCTTGTCCACATCACCTGAAAGAGGAAGCTGTGGAGCGGGTGCTGGGACGTCTGTCTGGGAAGCTGAGGGAGGAGGACCCCACTCCCAGGGCCTTGCCTGCTGAGCTCAGGTGTGTGAGGCAGAAGTAGCCCATGCTTGGGCAGATAGTGGGGTGGGTGGCACTGGCCCCCTGGGCGAGTGGGTGATCTGCCTTCCACACCAGTGCACCCTGCTGCCCTCCATGTCCAAGGTCTGGAGGGAGGGTGCACACACACTGCACTCACAAGTGCTGCCGCCCCTGTTGCATCCCAGGAATTAGGGTGTGGGGCAAGCCAGGGCAGAGCCTGCTGTGCTACCCGGGATGAGCATGAGCGCCTTCTTGGTGTTTGGTGTCTGGGTTTCTTAGCACAGCAGATTGCTTACCCCGTGGCTTCTCCCTTCCTCCAGGTTGGGGAGAAGGCTCTAATTACCTGATGAGCTATAATTGGAGACTGAGCACGGTCAGGCCTCTGCACAGATCCTGCAGGAAGGATCTTGACAGCCTGTTTTCTCACCTGGGGATGCTGCGTGGCTCTGGCGTATGCCTGGCCATCAACCTGGCCTGCCCAAGTCTGCACCCTGTTGATCTCAAGCCTAGCCCCTCCTGCCAAAAGCCTGTCCCTTGGCAGGGCCACCTCTAGCTCCTCCCCATTCATTCAGCCATCTGTTCACACGCTGCAGAAGAGAGGAGCCCCTTCCCATACGAGGCCACTTGCGGGAAGCAGGCCGCCCAAGACTCCATGATGCTATCAGCAGCCCTGGCACTTCTGTCCTGTTTATCCTCATGCTAAAATTATATCTGCCACATTCCAGGCTGGAAGAAGGAGGAAGACAGAACAAATGGCAAGAAGAACTGGGAGGGTTACTTATGTTCCCTTGTAAAGGCTTTCCCCCAAGGCCCACCCAGTGATGTCCACTTCCTCTGCTGGCCAGAGCTGCTGTTACGGCTTGGATCTGGAATGTCCCCAAAGGCTCCTGTGCTGAAGGCTTGGTCCTAGTGCAGCAGTGCAGGGGCGGGGCCTTTGGGAAGATGTTTGGATCAGTCCACTGATGGGCTTCTGATTTGGTGGTGTATTTGGGAGGAAGTGAGTCACAGGAGGCATGCTGGACCTTGGGCTGTGATGTTCTGCCTCACTCAGACCCAGAGCAGTGGAGCGCGCTCACCCTACACAGTGCCTGGAGACCGCGGTGCAGAGCCAGCCTCCTTCCTCCACGTCACATGCAGCACTGAAACGCTGTTCCCCCTCCCCAGATTGGAGGGAGGCTGGGCAGCCGGGGAAACCAGAGCGAGGGGAAGAAGTCTACATCCCAGGTGTCGCTGGCCCTCCCTCTCTTGATCACATGACCCCACCTTGGTCAGGGCTGGCTGGCCTGCGGTGAGCAATGCCTCCTGCAGCCTCTTGAGATCTGTGCTCAGTGTCCCACAGTGATCACTGATTCCTGGTCATGGGGGCCAGGGCACCTGTGTGCCCATCCTGCAGCCAGGAGATTGTGGCAGGCACAGTCTGGGGACATGCCACAGACCAGGGGATCCTCGGCAGGGGTTCTACCCCCTGTCCTGTGAACCGCTGTGCACCTGCTCTCCTGACCACAGGGATGCCCTGCTCCCTGCCGCTCCACCTGCCAAGGTCATGAAGAATGGACTCCTGAGCTGTCATGGGACCCACAGGGACCCTTTAGCAGAGCTGTCAGATGGAGGAAGAAGCCATACCACAGCCACTGGCTCAGGCATTCTGGGTGGGCAGTTAAGATCCAGGGGTACTGCCCATTTAGTCGCTGCACCTGACACCTTTCTTGGAAGTCATGAGGTCCCAGGAGAGAGGCTGGCTTGCCAGAAGACCCCACCCCCAATGACCACAAACTGGAGGTTTGGACCACAGGAGGAGCTGTCCACATTGATGTCCATGAGCTGCCCTTGACCACAGGCCTCAGTGCTGCTCCAAGTGGCCCTGATGAGGCAGCAGGTCCTGGCTGGCGCTTTTCTCAGCTTCTGAGCACATGCAGTGGCTGGCAGGCAGCACCCATCCAACAGGAGCAGTGGCAGTGATCTGGGCCAGCCCTGGGGACATGGGGCAGGAGGGCTATCTCCCTGAACTGTGTCCCTTCATGGCCCAGCTTTGGTCCAGAGTTCCAAGGCTGATGTTCTGGTGACAAGAAAGTGGCTTCTGCCAGGAGTTGGGCGTGGGGAGCAGGTGTGCTCCCTGGGCCCGGGACCACAGGGCCTGCATGGTGGCCACGCCAGCCCTGGGGCAGGAGGAGGCTCCCACTTTCCAGAGGAGAAAGCCCAGATAAGGGGGTGGAGGCAGCGAGCAGGTGTGGGGCGGAGCCCCACCAAGCCCGCAAGGCCACGCATCCCCTGGAGTGGACATGTGGTAGCGCTGGTGTCAACATGTGCCATCTGCTTCCAAAACAACTGACAGCCGAGTGAGGGGCCTGGCTGAGGATGCAGGACCAGGAGTACAGTGTCACTACCGCACTGGGGCCTGAGCACAGAGCCACATGGCTGGGCTACCCCTCTCCTGTTCCCTGCGTCCTTGTGACCAGCTCTAGGCTCTCTCCTCCTGAGCGCTGTAGTGAAGAGCAGTTTTTGTCCCCAACCTTGCTCGAGTGGGTCGCTCACCCCACCTCTCCATGGGAATCCCACCCCTCCATGGGGCTCCCACCCCTCTCAGCTACTAGATCAGCCTGGAGCCCCACTCTCCATGGGCACAGGCCAGGTCCATCCTGGATGGGGCGGGAGCCCCAGCTGGAGGTGCTGTGGGTGCCTGAGGTCCTACCCTGAGCCACCTCCACCATCAGGGCCTGGGCCCCCTTGGGACTGACCTGCTGGAGGTGACTCATGTGTGGCTCTGGTACCATGTCTGCCTGCTGTAACCCAGCTGCAGATGCCATGGGGCACCTCTGCATAGGGCCCCAGGGAAAGGCTGCCCAGGGGCCATGAGGGCAAGGGCAAGCTCAGATGCCCTGGGCCCCAGCCATGATGTGGCTGCTGGCTCTGCTCCTCACCCTTGGCCCTCCTGGGGTTGGGGCAGCCATCCTGGGGTGGCTGTGAGGAGCATTCGTGTAAGGGCCCCTGGAAAACCCTAAACCCTTTCCGTAAATCACTACTACTGGCCAGTGCAGAGCACCCAGCAGCAGGGGCGGGCTGCAGGGCCTGGCTGTCCACCTGTGCTATGAGGGCAGCTTGGGCTCCTGAGTGCCCAGCATTCAGTCTTCGGTAGTCCCTAGGCCTAGAAGGCCATGTGCCTGCTCACCAGGGCTCAGAAGAAGCCAAGGACCTCTGGCCAGGTGGCTGAACCCAGTGGCACCCCGTCCTGCCCAGATGGCCCCACCACGAATATCATGGGGGACTGGGAGGTTACTGCACTGAGAACCTCACCTGGGGCCCAGTGTCCAGATTCAGACCCTCAGGTCCAGCGGGACCTGGGCCTAGAGTGCCTCACGAGCTGCTGGGTGCTACTCATCCCCAGGTGGGTGCTGGACCTGGAGCTCATGCAGGCTGGAATCTGAAGACTTTCACCTGGCTCCATTCCAGGAGGGGCCTGGGGCTGCTCAGCCACCCCAGGAGTGGAGCAGGGACAGCCCCTGGGCTCACTCTCCAGGCCACAGGCATTCCTGTCCTTCCCACCTCCTGGGTGCACACCTGCTGCCCCATTGTGGATCTGTACTCGCCCCTCAGTTGTGGCCCCTTGTGCCTCCCATTGGGAGCCTCCCTGAGATCTAGAGGCAGAGACACCTTTCAGGGCTGCCTGTAGCTCTGCCCAGCCCTCACTGTCCCCTCCTGGGATCACGCACATCTGGGCATGGACGTGGGGCCTCTACAAAGTTGAAGGTTTATTTGTAGCAGATTTACAGCAGACTAGTCCCTGGCCCGGGTTGGGGGTTAAGCTCAGGGGGAGCATCTGGAAGGCCTGGGCACAGCAGCCAGGCAGCCTGGAGTGGACCCCTGCCCCTGGTCAGCATGTCTGGGGAGGGGCTTGCCTCTGTAGTGCCCACAGGAGGGTTGCCTTGCCAGTCTCTGAGTCTGTTTATTACCATCACTGTCACTGCTGGGTAATGAGATTTACCATATCCAGAGCCTTGGCCATGGACAAATGGCCAGCCAGGGTCAGCACCTGGGGCATAGCCCGCTGTCCATAGTCAGATGTGTCCACGGGACTTCCCTGCTCTTCCCAGGCCCCTCCAAAATTATGAGGGGCAGCCCTGGGGTCCTTGCCTTTCCTTCCCTTGGGAGGGTCCCAGCCCCAGTGTGGGGACCTGGCCCTGGGGAAGTCACTCAGGATTTTCCCAAGTCTTCAGAGAAATGCCTGCCATGAAGTACGTGGCCTGAGCAGTCAAGTTGGACTCAGCCTGGAGTGTGGGACATCTGGGTGTTATGCCTGACTCAGTGTCTGCCCTTGCCCCTAAGAACAGGGTGGGCCCAGTGCGTCCTGGAGAGGAGGGGTCCTGCTGAGGAGCCCCAAGCTTGTTGCTATTTTTCCTGCCCAACCTGCAGGGCAAGCACTGCTTGTTTCCCCATGCCGTGAGGCCATGGTCCTAGGGTCTCGGGGGCACAGAGGGGGCCTTGCCATGTTGACTCTCCTCCCTGGAACTTCCTTTTGCGGCCACGGTGGCTCTCCCGTAGCTCTTTGTTCTGGTTGACCTTCCTGGGAAGCAGGGTCTTGCCCTCCCTGCAGGCCCGTGAGGTGCTCAGCACAGTGCCCATCAGCTCACCATGTATGAATATGGGCACAGGTCTGCTCACCACCCCTGCCTCTGCCCAGTCTACCAGGGATCCCCTGAGGCTGGACCCCCTTCCTGGCCTGACACATGTCCTATCCATCCCCAGCCCCACCTTGAGCTTCCCTGGAGTAGGGATCCAGCATGGGCCACACCTGCCCAGTGGGACCTCAGCACCAGCCTGGCCCTCAGGTGTCCCATTGCTGGGCCCCCATCCTGGCCCTGATGTTCCAGCTGGAGCCTGGTCACTGTTCTGGGGGCCTACACCTCTGTGGGCTCATGGGTTCCTCACAGGGGCCTTCCCCGTCATCCCCCAACCATCCCCTGGACCCACTTGTGAGCATTTGTTACTGGTCTGCAGTGTGGCCTCTGGTCAGCCGGGCCCCCGCTGTGAGCTGCTGAATTGAGCTGCTGGCTCACAGTGGCTCCATGCAGGGGCAAGAAGTCAAGAGGCTGCTTAAGCCTCTGAGGGCTTCCTCTGAGCCCTGCCTCCAGCACCCTGCATGGCTACAGAACCAGCACAACACTCATGTCTGCCACCATCTCGAGCAGTCGCCAAGCCTCCTGGTGCCACGGTTGCAGTGGCTCTGAGTGCCTGGGCAGCCCCCATAGTGAAACGACTTGCTAAACATTTCTGTGCACACTTATCAAAGGATTTTTTACTTTATCCCTTGAGCCTCATCTGGGTGTGGTCTTGCCAATTCCTAGGATGCCCTCAAGCCACCTTTCCTGTTGTTTCTGGGCAGGGTTTTTAGCGTCTGTTCAGTGGTTATGATCCAACAACCGCATCTTCCTTGGCCTCAGCTTTACCTGCGCTCTTCTAGTCAAACCCAAGTTTTTCAAATTTTTCTGCTCGACTCACTGATTATCACAGTACACTTGGCTACAAGGCACCAGTAATATCCATGCCACCTCCTGAATACTCTGCTGCCTTGAAATTTCCTCCTCCATTAAATTCAGCCTCACAGAAAATCTCAGAACATGGACAACTTAGCCTGAGTGGCCTGAGGTCCGGTTCCCAGTCGAGTCCACCTTCTGCTCTGTAGCCTCAGAAGCCCAGTCTTTACTGCCCACAGTCCTGTCTCCAATCGGGTCTTCTGAGCTCCCACCAGAATCTCCCATTAAGCTACAGCATTTTACAGTTTTCCCAGCTTGCATCTCTAGATTTTTCACAATCCTCCCTCAATCCAGCGCCAATGTTTCTAAAACCATGTGGTCAGATTAATCACGGCAAGCACAGGGGCCCCAAGCCTCAGACAGACATTGCTGCTACTGGGGAAGTGGCTTTCTCCACCAGTCTCAACCCCAAGAACTGGAACTCATCTGTGTCCACCCAGGACCAACCTGGGTGGACCTTGGGGACCCTCCCGCTCGGCAGTGCATCTCTCCTCAGGAGCAGCTCTCAGCCTCTACTGCTCAGGGGACGGTGAAAGGGAGGCAGAGGCTGGAGCACAGGAAAGCTGTTTAGATGAGGCCCAAACAAGCACCACCATATATCACTGCAGCTGTAAAACAAACTTAGCCTTGTGATAATATTTTGGTTTTGTTTCCACTATCCACACCTAGAAAAATGTGAGCAGCCTCTCAGCCCGTGTGAGCACTTGCCAGGAACCGCAGCCAGCAGCTCTGCAGCGTGCCTCTTCATGCCCAAAGTGCTGCCACTCAGGCGGGCTGGAGGAGGAAGAGCCCACAGGGTCTTGCTGCTTAGCCACCAGACAAGGCCATGTCAAGAAGTGAGGGTGAAGCCTTGCCCCCTGCCAGGGTCTGAATGAGCACGCTGGACACCAATGCTCAACAGCCTTCCCAGTCCAGCACAAGCTGTAAGACGGACCCAAGGCATGGGAGTGTTGGTCTTCTTGTCCATGGCATGGAAGCAAGGCTCAGAGCCATGGGACACCTGAGTGCCTGGCTGGTACCAGCAGGACACAACATTCATCGCCACCCTGCCCCTGAGGGCATCAGGGCTCCTGCTCATCCCTTCCTCACTGTGACATCTCCGTCCTGAGCACCTTCACAGGTTTCCAGGGCCCATGCTCTCTGGTCAGCAGGTAAAGACCTTCAGGCCCCAGCAGTGGTCAGGGGTGGGTGTCGGGAAGAGCAGCCTCCAACATTGCCCCCACGTTGGGACCTTGGCGAGGCTCCACCTGCATGGCCTGGTGTGTGACACATGGTAGCAGGGCCAGGCTGAGATGCGTGCTGTCAGTGAGGCCTGCGTCCCTGGGTTCCATAGCGTCCTGAGAGGGCCTTGGAGCCACAGAGCTCAGCTGGAATGACCTCAAGGATGCTAAAGTGGCAGAGCTAGGGGACCGTCCAGCATGTGTCCTGTCTGGCTAGCACCAGAGCTGGAGCAGGAGGCCCAGTCCCTCCTTGAAGCACTTCCTGTGCAAGCAGATCAGCCCTGTGGTGGCCTGTGTGCCCACGGCCATGGGCTGCAGGGCTGAGGTGGGCTGGGGACAGCTGTCCTGCTCAGGAGGGTGCTGGCTGATGGGGTTCGTGAGCTCGTTCTACATGCCCTGGTGCGAGCACGGCTCCTGACTATGAGGCTACCAGAGTCACAGCACTGTTCCATTATTCAGTGGTGTTTAGCCAGAGTTCCTGTATGTGCACCATGGTACTGAGACAGGCCCGTGTGTGTGTGTGTGTGTGTGTGTGTGTGTGTGTGTGTGTGAGAGAGAGAGAGAGAGAGAGAGGAGGAGGGAGGGAGAGAGAGGAGAGGGAGGGAAAGAGGAGAGAGAAAGAGGGAGAAAGAGAGGGAGGGAGGGAGGGAGAGAGAGAAAGAGACCTCCTGTGCCAAAGATGTGTGTGCTTGGGTCAGTGGCTGACACAGTCAGACCCTGTGCCCGGTCTTTGCCCATGTGAGCCATGTGCCATGTGCTCTGAGAGAATTTTCCAGGCTCCTTTGTCTCCCCATTTAGATGCTGGGTTCCAACCGGGCCGGGAGATCTGAAGAAACTGGCCTCCTCCCCTCTTGGGCGGTTGGGTGCTGGCTGCAGCTGGTGGGCCAGACTGGCAGAGCCTGTCAATCAACTGGTGTTTCCAGAAGCCAAATCATAAACACGCATTCTGGAAACAGCTGGTAGAGAGCAGCCCACCTCCCAGGAGGAGACAAGCTGCTGCTGGGGCTGTCCTGGGACAGTAGACCCTACCTGGGCAGGGCCAGGGCTCGCAGGTCTGCTGTGTGGTGGCACCTGCAGGCATTGTCTTGGACCTAGGAGCTGGAGGCCAGGCTGGACTGCTGAGGCACCCAGAGGAAGGATGAGCAGGGCATTGATGACCCCAGCAAAGCCAGCCCTTGACGCTGGCTCTCCACCTGGGCACCCGCCATATGCAAAGGGCTCGGGCAATGGTGGGGTAATGTGGGTCCTGTGGGCCCTACAGCTTGGCAGGTCAGCGCTGCCACCTGCATGGAACCTCTGTCCAGGACCTTGCTCCCAGAAGCAGCTGGCTGGAGGTGACCCTGCCTTGCTCGTCCCTCCAAGCCAGGCCCTGATGCGGGGGCAGAGACCCCTTCCTGGTCTCTGCCCTGCCTCGCTGGGAGGACCCTTCTGCAGACGTGAGAGGCACGTGGAGGCTGGTGCCCAGCGGTGCTCTCCGGGTTGAGGTCCCCTGTCCTCCTCGCCTCCCTCAGCTCCAGATCTGTCTGTTGAGGCTGCAGCCGGAGCAGTGCTGTACCCAGAGGACCATGACAGGAGGGGGCTCCCTGCCCCTTGTGTGGACGAGGTGTCCCCCGGGGCTGTGGAGGGCTGGGTGGGACCCCGGGGTGGACTGTGCAAGCCGTGAGCTCCCAGGTGCCACTGCAGAGGCTCATCCTGACTGGACGTGAGGAGCAGCTGGGAGAAGTGCAGGGTATCAGCTGGCCTGTGCTACCCTCCGGGCCACCTCCCTGTTCCTGGCCTCTCCCTGAGCTGCACCCTCAGGAGGGGTCTGGAGGTGCTGGAGGCTGAGACCCTAGCTCCAGGTTTGGGCCCCTCAGCATGGGCCAGGGGAGAGAAAGGCCCTCTGAGTCCTGAGTGATGTTCTTGCAGGCGGCTCAGGGGTGATGCCCACTCCCCCCACCTCGCCAGCTCCCTCACTGGACAAGGACATCCAGAGATACAGGAGAAGATCCCAGAGCTGTTCTGGCCACTGCAGGAAGAATACACTCAAGGGATCCTTTCCAGCAACTCAAGTCTGCTGGCCTGTGGGGTCCAAGTGTGCGTGGGCAGAGCACCCTGCTGGTACCCAGAGCCTGCAGCTGTCAGATGGGATTTGCCGCGGTCTTCACTGGCCCATGAGGCCCCAGGGCCCACTTGCCTCTGCAGCGCCAGCAGCCATGGCTCGGTGCCCCGTGGTGCCGGCGAGCTCTGTGGGCAGCGTGTGAGCTCCGCGCTGTCGCCTGCAGGAGGAACACCTGTCATTTTTAGCCCGCGTTGTCAGCTCTGTTGGTCTGTTCCTCACGCACCTGGCAGGGGGCTGAGTAGTAGCGCTGGTGCTTCTTGCAGCCCTGGGCAGGAGCCTCCCTACTCGGTGTGACCCAGATTCCCAGCTGGTCCTGGTCTCAAGGGACATCTGCCCCTGGAAGCTATGCCTACCCTCAAGTCTGCCAGGCCCCATGTTCCACGTGAGGAAGGGACAGTGGGATCTGACAGCCAGAGAAAGCCCCATGAAGAGGAGGCCTGGCGAGGCTGCCCCCCTCGGCAGGGGCAGGTACACCTGGAGGCCCCAGGAGACTCCATGGGGCCCACCAGCACCTGTTGCCATAGCTGGACACATTGCACAGAAGACACCTGAGTTTTCAAAATCAGAGCCGCTCTGTGGAGGAGAAGGCCTGAGCTCCTCCGCCTTCATCTTTCTCCATGAGTTCTGGCTGGTAGATCATTTGTATGAAATTTTTCCAGGCCCGAATTATTTCCAGTTATTCTACAATATTTGCAAACTCCGCAATAGTGTGCCAATCTTTGCTATAGTATTTCCCAAGAAATCAGAGCTGCAAAGAGCCCCAAAATGCTGTGAAGACACCCTCCTCTCTCAGCATGAGGATGGGACGCATCCAGCTCACCCTGGCTCTGTCCCTGGGCAGCAGTTGAGCCAGGCCAACTGTGGGGCTCACTGCTCAGTGCACTGACTTGGAATCGTGGCTACAGCAGATGCCGTGGACCCTGACTCTGCTACTGCACATCCCATCAGTCTATGTTACCAGCAGTACCCTTGTGTGAAGACTTGGCCTCCCTCTGCCTCTGCCAGGCAAGCCCTGCAGGCTGTGGCCAAGGTGAGCCTGTCCCTACGGACTTGTTAACCAGCTGGTCAGCTGTGGCCACTCACCCCTTGCCAGCTAACACCGTGCTCCAGGACCCCTGATCTGCAGATGGGGACCTTTGCGAGGGGCCCAGCTCTAAGTTTGTGGTTCTCCAAACAGAAGACAATGCTGAGCCCCCTGGCAGAGTGCCCAGGCTAGGCTTTTGGCCGCTTCGCAGCTCTCCCTGCGCAGGCTGTGTCAGCCTCACAGCTGACAAGCAGCAGGCCTGTCAGTGACACTTCCCACCCCGTCTCAGGTTGTGCCAGCAGCACACGATCTTGGGAAACCAGTCCCAGGACGACCTCATCAGGGCAGAAGTTGCCCCAGGGCCTGTGGCCCCGTCACCTTGTGTCAGGAGTGTTGGCACAAATAGCCAGTGTGTCATATTTGCAGGTGATGTCATTGACACCTCAGCGCCTGAGAGTTAGCTGGAAAAACAAAAGTGCTAACTGGCAAGGTCTGTGAGATGCCTCCCCGCAAAACTCAGAGAGCCAGCGTCCCCCGCACAGCAGGCGAGCCGTCCAGAAAGCCTGTGGGGGGCCCTCTGCTGTGCGGGCTAAAAACAACCCCTGAAGATTTGCTGCCCAAGCCCGGATCCCAGTGCCTCATCTATGTGGCAAGAGTGGACATTGCCCTGTGTCAGAGGTGGCATTGAGCTCAGGGTCCTGAAGCAAGATGGTCCTGGACCACCTGGTGCCTGAAGGCCCAAGCCAGCAGCCTTGTCTGAGAGGCAGAGTTGGTGGCACAGGAGGGGCAGGGTCAGGGATGCTGCCTTGAGTGACAGCAGGGCACTTGGGGACGGGAGTGCTGGGATGGCTGGTGGTGGAGGTGCAAATCCCCCCTGGCTTCCACCCAGGACTGCGGGAGAACAATTCCCGTTCCACGCCACGTGGTGCCTGGCTGTGTTGAGTAACCGCAGGGCACGCTCATCCGTGTCCTCCAGTCTGGGTTTCTCCTGTGGGAAGGTTCTCCATGGCAGAGGGTCTGCGGGTTGGGCTAATTCCAGGTCTTGTTCGTTTATTCATCCAGATGCACGTTGCAGGGTAACAGCCTTCAAGCAGGAAGGAGCCATCCTCTGCCCATGTCCACTGCCATCCTGCTCAACGCCTGGCCCAGGGCACCTTGCCCTGTCTGGAAAGCCTGTGTCCCTGTGTGCAGGGCTCATTGAGAGCCACCTCTTCAGAGGCCCTGCTGTTGGCGAGATACGCCACCCGACCCTGCTCCTGGAAGCCTGTTGCTCAGGGGAGGCCAGGGGAACAGGGAAGGGGGATCAAGACATTGGTCCCAAGGCTGCATCTCTGATTTCACCTGGAGACCTGAAGCCCAGGATGGTTGCTGTGGCCTCATCACCCCTGCTGTCCCGGGAAAGCCCCAGCAGGGCCAGCCACCGCTGCTGTCCTTCCCTGGGGCCGGGTCCTCCCACCTCTGCTGTTGGCGCAGGCCACAGATGGTGCTAAGCAGGCTTGGCTTTCCAGGGCTGGCTGAGGATGAGAGCTCCGGCCACTCTGTCCTCTGAAGCTGCCAAGGTATCTGCTCACGTCTGTTCAGGGCTCTGCAGAGGTCACCGCCTCTGGAGCAGAGGCCCCACCAGGGCCTGGGAGACACAGGAAGCTCCAGCTGTCCCCATGAGGGACACAGCACTTGTATTTGTATATGAGCCTCGTGAAGGTTGCAGCCTTCATCTGGACCACCCAGACCTGGATGGAGCACAGTGCCCTTGACCAGGTGGGCAGTTGCTCGTGATTGCACACACTGAGGCATCTTTCTCAGTGAGGCCCAGACCTGCCAGGCTGCACCTGTCTGACCCCATTTACCTGACTCACTGGGAATGGCGAAGCTGCAGGACCCAAGGTGGCCATGACCTGGATGCTGGCTGTGCTGTGACAGCCTGGCTTCTGGGGCACCTGGACCCAGGACTGCTCGGTGCCTCTGCAGAACACAGGTCCAGTTGTCCTGCGAGCTTGTTCCCTGCAGCTCTCTCCTCAGGTCTGTTGCTCCACCTCACTGCACTGGCCGTTTAGGAGCACGCAGGCCGTCACACGCAAGTGCTCTGTGCCCTCTGCTGCAGCACCCTTGGGACCCCTGCCTCCCCTCTTGTGTTGGCAGCTGCCCTTGGTGGCTTGAGGGAGGTGACAGAGGGAGCCCAGGGAGCAGACCCCTGGGTGGGAAGCACCCAGGAGGGCCCCGGCCCATTATCAGGGAGGCCAGCACCTCAGCCACTTGATTCTACTCAGCTGGGCTGGGCAGCTCACTGGGGAGCCCAGCTTGGGAACTGACACCCCTCCAAGACCGGCCACTTGGCCTGGCAGGGACCACCTTGCCACAGGGCACAGCTGGGGCTCCTGGATTCCCAGCAGCACCCTCCCATGCCCCATCAAGTGTCTGCAGATGGCCGGAACTCAGCTACGGTGCTGGCCCCTCTCCCAAGGGCACAGGGGCCAGGGACAGCTGACCGCCTGCAGCTGTCTGGGCTCAGGGCAGTCCCAGCAGAGGCTGAGCTGCGGGTCAGGACCCAAACCTTGGACTCCAGCCCTGGACCTGCCAGTACTGTCAGTGTGCATACTGAGGGGCGACAGCTGTCTGAGGCCAAGGGTCACCTTTGTGTGCCTGCTCAAACCAATCCTGCTCACCCAGGGAGGGGGCTAGTGCTCCCCCCACCCCCAGGCCCCACAGGCAGCCCCAGCCCACAGTACTCAGTCCAGGCCTTACCTGGAGTCTGGCGTCTGCCCTGCTAAGTCCCCATGGGCCATGGCAGGGCACAAATCCATCTTACTACACATAAACACACTGTTCTCAGAATTAGAAATCAATGGCAGTGGGGGCAGGGAGGCTGTGGAGGGCACTGGAGGCGGAGAGCCAGAGCCAGAGGCCGCGCTGCCCTGGCAGTGTACCAGGGAGTCACACAGCATCCCCAGCCAGGGCAGGCAGGGCTGCTGCCGAGAGTCATGGCAGGGAGAGTGGTGTCCCTGGGCCCTGGGCCCCAGGAGAACCCTGTTGGTCCTGGAACACTACTGGGCATCCCCAATGGCAGGCACTGGTGCCATCCCTGGGACCACAGAGTGGTGTTTCAGCCTGGCACTGGTGTGTGAATTTAACCAGTTACCATCATAAAAAGTGAAAATCCTCTCTCACCGAATTAGAAAATAAAGGCCTAGTTTACACCTTGGAATCCATCCTGTTGGAGTTCAGGGCTCGGGTCTGCATGAAGCGCTCATGCGCAACCTTTTCTGAGGACACGGTTTCAATTCGAGGCTGCAGACAAGCAGAATGTGTCGCTGCAGTGGGGTTGGAGCCGCTCTCCAGCGGTGTTTCACCTCAGTCCCGAGCCGCCACAGGCTCCCCGAGTTCTCCAGCACCTTTGAAAGTGTGTGCAGTCGCCACGGTTTGGTTTCCAGTTCTGCTGTTTGCATTACTTCCCTCCCCTGAGAAGGCTGGCAATCCTGTTGTCTTGCAGGTCGCCAGGCTCTTTTCACTCCGAGCTCCTCCCCCACGGCCCGCGCTCCGCCCTCAGATTCTGATGAGAAGTTGGCTGCAGTCATGTGGAGGACCCTGTGTGTGACAAGTCACCTCTCTCCTGCTGCTTTTGACTTTTCAGTTGGACCATGGTGTGTGGTCATGGATCCCCTGGGGTTCATCTCTGAAGACTGAAGCTTCTAGGACATGTAGATCAGTGTTTCCACCAGCACTGTCTTGCCCATGATTTTTCTTTTTCTTTTTTTTTTATTAGTTGAATATGGACTTACATTTGAGGGGGAATCATTATCAAATAATCAAGAACAAATTATATTCACATAGTTAGCCAAGGCTGATGCCATGCCATGGTTTCCCCCTTGGGTTCCCCATGGTTCTGTTTCCCCCAGAAGACCCCCTGTGTTAAATGGACTTCTCGTGGAGGTCAGAGATCTGCTGAGTTGAGTCCCCCATACTCCCTTCCTCCAGTCTCCTAGATGTCCTTCCTCATCCCTCCCACTCCGTGCCCCCCTCCCTATGCCTCCAGGTATCCTAGGCAAGGTTCCCCCTGTTTGTGTAAAAATTCATACATGTTGGGTTATTATTAGCTTTGCCATCTAACATACTGATTCCAGTTGTATTCTAGCTTCCACAAATGAGAGAAAACGTTAGGCCCTTGAGTCTCTGAGATTGGGATACTTCACTTAGCATAATTTTTTCCATCTCCATTCATTTGACTTCAAAAGCCATAATACCATTTTCTCTAATGGCCGAGTAGTATTCCATTGTATATATGTACCAAAGTTTTTGAATCCACTTGTCGAGTGAGGGGCATCTGGATTGGTTCCATAGTCTAGCTATAGTAAATTGAGCTGCTATAAATATTGATGATGCTGTATCTCTATAATATGCTGATTCTAACTCTTGGGGAAATACCCAGGAGTGGGATAGCTGGGTCATAAGGTGGTTCCAGCCCTAATTTTTTGAGGAGTCTCCACACTGCTTTCCAGAGTGGCTGAACCAGTTTGCAGTCCCACCAGCAGTGTGACAGTGTTCCTCTTTTCCCACAGCCCCTCCAGCATCTGTCGTTGTTTGTGTTCTTCATTTATGCCACTCTGACAGGAGTGAGGTGGAGTCTCAGTGAAGTTTTGATTTGCATTTCTCTTATTGCTAATGATGATTGCCCATATTTTTTCAAATATTCTTTCTACTGCTCTCTCCTCTGCTTCTGAGACTCCACTATGTATTTTTTGGTGTCCAGTGGAGTCCAAAGTCCCCTGAGCTCTGCAGTCTCCTTCCTTTTCTGCTGTTCTATCCCTCCAGGTGGGTGTCCCTGTGGTCAGATTCACTGATTCTTGCCTCACCCACTCATATCTGCTGATGAGCCCCCAGGGAGCATCTTGTCTCAGTTATCATACTTTCCACTTCAGATTTTTTAAATATTATTGAGGATGGGGCTGGAGTGGTGGCTCAGCACTTATGGCGCTTGCTTGGCATGCACAAGGATGCAGAACCCCAGCACCACGCTGTTGCATTGGAGCAACAAAGGCCACATAAAAAACTAAATAAAATTGATTCTTTCTCTCTCTCTCACTGTCCCTCTCTCTTTAAAAAAACATTTTAAAAAATAAAAAAAATATTATTGAGGAGTTGGGTTGTTGTACAATCATAAATGCATATGTAATAACAATATGATATGCCCCTGATCCTAATCCAGAATCACTCTATCACCCACACCTGTCTCTTTTTCTACCCCCTCCCCCACATATCTGTGGTTCCCCTAGTTTAGGTGTTGCTATGCCTTTCGTGAGTCTAGTACATGAGCTTGACCTTTCACCCAAGTCTGGGTTTTGCTCCAACCAACACAAATGAGGGGAAACATTTGACCTTGAGTCTCTGGGTTTGGCTAGTTTCACTCAGCCTGATTTCTTCCATTGCCATCCATTTACCTTCAGAGGCTGCAATATGGTTGTTTATAATAGCTGCGTAGAACTCTATAGTATGTATACAACAGCTTTCTGATCCATTCATCCAGTGAAGGGCATCTGCATTGATTCTATAATTTAGCTACTGTAAATTTCTGTCTTTGTTGAAATTCTGTATTTGGGGATACAGTGTTCTAAGTTTCTTTGAGTTGTTGAACATACAGTGTTTGTCTAGTAAGTCTAATGTCTGGGCCTCTCAAGGTCAGTTTCTATTGATCTGTTTTTTCCGTTTATGAAACGTGTTTTCTTATTTCTTTGCATGACTCTGAAAACTACTTTTGAAAGCTAAAAATCTGAAATAACACGATGTTGCCGATTTGGAAGGGAGCTTCCCTGTGCTCCTGAGGCTGGCCAGGTCGCTGCCTGTTGTTACCACTGTCTGTGTAGCGACTAGGAACCCATGTGTGAGGTCTCATTGCCTCCTTATGTGACTTGGGGGTCAATTAAGTCTCCCCGCCCTTGGTGAGGAGCCCTTTACCACTGAGCCCAGCAGTTGACAGGTGTGTCTTGGCCTTGCTCCCTGCTGGGAGCATAGCGAGGTGAGCACCTTCTCCAGCCTTCCGAGCCCTGCACACTGTGCAAGTGTGTGGCCTTCAGTTTTATTTTTGTGTAGCTGAAGATTGAATCAGTGACTCCTGCATGCGAGGCAAGCCCTCTATCACAGAGCCACAGCTGCAGCATGTGTGGCCTTTAGAGGCCCAGGAACACGTAAGAGCATCCCACCCCGTAGCCAGGCTTTCCTGTTAAGACTTTCTGTTGGTCTTTTCTTCCTTAATTATTATCTGCTGCCTGTGGTGGCTGCTATGAGAAATCATTGCCTCAGATTCCTTTTTTTAAACTAGTGCTCCAGGGAAATGACCATTCCTACCAGCAGAGCACCAATTCCATCAGCCAGCCAGCCTCACAAGACGATCTCTCAGGGAGCCACAGGCCGGTGGGTCACAGCGGGTCCAGGAGGGGGTGTGGAGGGAGCAGCACCTGTCAATTCCAGGAGTCACAGGCAGGTGGGTCACAGCGGGTCTAAGAGGGGGTGTGGAGGGAGCAGCACCTGTCAGTTCCAGGAGTCACAGGCAGGTGGGTCACAGTGGGTCTAGAAGGGGTGTGGAGGGAGCAGCACCTGTCCCCTGTCCTGCGTGGAGCACAACTTGTGCAGACGCAGGGTGGCAAGAAAGTGCAGGTTCAGCACCACCGCTGCTGCTCCCAGGATTCCCGGTTTCTCTCCAGGTTGTTGTCAAGGGAGGAAGCGTGGAGTGGTCCCCGGTTGGGAAGGTGGGTTCTGGCAACCTTCTGCAGCGTTCCCATTGCTTCAGAGGATGGAAGCTTGCTGCAGCCCCACTCCGCCACTTCGCAGCCTCCATGCGGTTTTAGACAAGGGTCTGCAGGTGAACCAACTCGCAGTGAGCAGCACACACTGATCACATGCACTTCAGTGCATCTGACCCGCGGACAGCTGCACCCCACGCTCAGCCAAGGTCATGAGCATGGCCATCGTCCCCCTCGCCACCCCAGGCAGCTGCTGGCCAGCCCTGAACTCTGGACTGCACCCCAATGTGCACTTTCTGGAGTCCTCTAGAAGGGAATCACTCAGCCTGTCCTACTTCGGGTGGGGTCTGGCTTCCGCTTAGTGTTGTTATTATTATGATTTCATTTTTAAAGAGACTAAGAGGCCTTTGCTTCCCTGACACTTAGTTGTGTATGTGGTGCTTTGAACCCGGGTCCTTGCACATGCCAGGCAAGCGCTCTAATCGCTGAGCCACTGCCCCAGCCCCCTCAGTGTTACTGAGATTCCCCTCTTGCTTTGTGGGCCAGTTCCCTTTGATTCTCTGGTGAATGGATTTCCCTTATATGAACACCCATGGTTTGTCCCCTGCTGGTGGATGGTGTTAGTTCTAGTTTGGGGATTTTGTAAATAAAACTGCTGTGGTTGTCTGCATGCGGATCTCTCTCCAACATCTGCATGTGCGTGCAGGCCTCTCTCTGACCTCTGCGTGCAGGTCTCTGACCTCTGCGTGCAGATCCCTGACCTCTGTGTGCAGATCCCTGACCTCTGTGTGCAGGCCTCTCTCTGACCTCTGTGCAGATCCCTGACCTCCGCATGCAGGTCTCTGACCTCTGCATGCAGGCCTCTCTCTGACCTCCGCATGCAGATCCCTGACCTCTGCGTGCAGATCTCTGACCTCTGCGTGCAGATCTCTGACCTCTGTGTGCAGAACCCTGACCTCTATGTGCAGGCCTCTCTCTGACCTCCACATGCAGGTCTCTGACCTCTGCATGCAGGTCTCTCTCTGACCTCTGTGCAGATCCCTGACCTCTGCATGCAGATCCCTGACCTCTGCATGCAGATCTCTTACCTCTGTGTGCAGATCCCTGACCTCTGCGTGCAGAACCCTGACCTCTGTGTGCAGAACCCTGACCTCTGCGTGCAGATCCCTGATCTCTGTGTGCAGATCCCTGACCTCTGCATGCAGGCCTCTCTCTGACCTCTGCATGCAGGCCTCTCTCTGACCTCTGTGTGCAGATCCCTGATCTCTGCGTGCAGATCCCTGACCTCTGCGTGCAGGCCTCTCTCTGACCTCTGGGGCCGGGACTGGAGTTTGCTGACTTGCCCAGCCTGGGGGTGCGGTACCTGCGTCTTAACACTGGGGCTCCCACCATGATGGTGCAACCTCCCAGTTCCATCCTCTCATTTTTCCCAGCAGTGGTGTTAAGTGTACAGACCTTCCCCGCCTCTGTCAGGTCTACCCTGAAGTGTTTCCTGCTTGGTGTCCCCTAAGTGGCGTTGCCACACACTCACTGCTGGTGGCTCCTGACTAGTACCTGGAAATAGTCGATCTTGACCCTGCAGCCTTGCCGAGCTTGCAGTCAACTCCAGCAGTGGCTTGGTGTTTGCAAATCCATCAGGTTTTCTTCACAGATGACTGCTCACCTGCAGGTAAAGACAGCTCCCCCGCCAGTCGCAGGGCCTTCCTCTTCCTTTTCCTTCCCAACCGCCCTGCACCCCTCCAGCCTGATGCTGCCTGGCCTCAGGTGGAGCACCCAGCCTCACTGCACCTGACACTCACTGTGCGGCTTCGGAGACACCTCTTCTTCAGGCTGAAGAAGTCCCCTTCCTCCATATGCTGCGTGCCCATCAGAAGGGCTGCTAGATTTCGTCACATGCCCGCTCCTTGTCCTAACTTCCTAGTTGCCACTGTTCTGAGCACTGGTGACTGTCCTGATGGAGTGACCAGTAGAAGTGTCCTGTTGGTAGTGGCTAGAGCGTCAGGGTGGTAGAGGGGTTGGAGTACCAGGCAGTGCCCAGGACAAGAAGAAAGGAAACACAGGGTGGGAAGAGCAGAAGGGGACAGAGGGGTGGGGTCAGAAAAATCAGGGGCAGCTCCTCCATCTGCAGCACCCAGCTTCTGCAAACCCCATGGCTCTGTGCAGCATGAACCCCTTACTCACTGGATGAACCTGAGGACCCTAGGCCCTCCAGACCCAGGGGCCTGTTTGTGGGGGTTGCTGCCCAGCCTACCCTTGCCAAGTGACCCTGAAAGTGATTGAGAGACTCCTGGGAAGGCCTTAGTAGGCCTGCATTGGTGTAGCTGAGTGATGGGTGGTGTGCAGAAGAGCAGGGGTGGCAGGCAAGGGCATGGCTCCCTGGTGCTCAGACAGGCTAGGTGTCTGTGGGGATGGAGGTCAGGGTTGGGATGTGCTGGCATTATTCTGGACCTGCTGTCAAATGGTGTGCTTGGCTCCTTGGTGCTCTGTGGTCTGTGAAGCTGGGAGTCCCGCCTTGCAGAAGCTACTGGAAGCGGAGTGCAGCATCCCGGCAAGGTGGCCCCTGCTGTGGGGTCTGTGTCTCCCCCTCGGCACCACGGGTCACTCATTGCTGGAAAGCTCTAGGACAAAGCATCTTTCCTTTGCCTTTCTGACGAGTGCCTGCATGAGCTGAGTCTCTGAGAAGTCAGCACGTAGCAGCCCTTTGCTCCACACGCACCAGATATTTCGTGACCCACCCGGCAGACTCGGCAGCCCTGCACGCAGCCCAGCAGGCTTGGCCCCTGGTGCTGCCAGAGAAGCCACCTCCCCTGGAATCTTCTTGGAGTAGAAGGCCCCGCAGCCAGGATGGAAGCAGCTGCTGCGGATTGCTGGTGCCAGTGCATGCTGTCCTTCAAATTAAATATTTCCATCCCTTTGCTTGATGGTATTAGACCTGAGGAGCTCACACTGGGCCAGCTGAAAGTGGGTTATTCATCAGCAAGTCGGCAAAACTTCCCAGGAGATCGATACTTGGCTTCAGGGCTTGGATTTTCTCAGAGGACCTGCAGATGCTAACAGGAAGGCAGGTTGGAGCCTCTGTGGGGACCTGGAGCTTTAAGTCCGAGCCTGTGCCAGCCAGGACTGCATTGACTGTACCCTTGAATTGTGGGGCCCCAGGGACACTTCCTGGCCACTTCCTGGTGACAGACACTTCACTCTGGGGGCTGTCAGAGTTGAGGAAGTGGGGCCCTGCTGAGACTCCCGGCAGCTTCCTCCAACTTAAGAAGGGGCGGGCACTATCCACTGCAGGCACACAGGTAACCCTCCAGAAGTCATCAACCCAGGTTTTCACCACATAAGTGCCCGTGGTGACCATGGGGCCTCTACCTAATGTCCATCTGGGGGTCCTCCTCCACCCTCAGGCCTCGTGGTGTGGAGGGGCTGGCCCTTCTGGGAGACTTCCCTGATCCTGTCCCCACTCAGCTCCTCTGACTGCAGGGTGGGGAGGCTGGGAAAGAAGGCTCTCCTGCTGGAAGGCAGTGGAGGCTGCTCCCAAACTGAAGCCAGGGCTTGCCTGAGCTCAGAGTGACCCTGGATGTAAGGCTGGCCCCTCCCTGTGATCCTGAGCTTCTTAAAGTGTGGTGGCCTGGAGACCTGTTCCTGGGCCATGCAGCCAAGAGAGAGAAACCCAAGGCCAGTTTCTGGTCAGAGGTCCTTGCAGGAATGTCCACCTACCCCACATGGAATGAAGTTAGGTCAGGAAGTCCTAATTTCCATTCACAAAGGTTTGTGACTGTTTTAGCTCAGGACAGCTAAAAGGCTACAGTGCTCACTCTGCATGTGGCCACTGAGGATAACCAGGCAGATGTTGGGGACCCCTCTACAAGCAGAGCTGGATTCTCCGGCCGCATTAGACCGCAGCTCAGGCCAGAGCCTGAAGGCCCAGAGCCTCCGTCTTCCTCGTGATGCTCCAAGGTTGTTGACTGTCAGTGAATCACCTGGGCCTGAGAGGCTCCCTCTTTATGGCCTGCGGGGCGGAGGTCACCAGGATCGCACCCTGGACAGGGCTGGGCCTCGCAACCTTGCAAGTCAGGAGAAACGGAGGGAGGGGCTCGACCTCCCAGCGAGGGGCAGTGGGCTGTCGCGGTCATCCCCGCCCTGGGCAGCGGGTCAGGGAACCCGCGCTGCAGAGGAAGTCCCAGGAAGGCAGTGCGGGGCTGCAGAACTGCGGCGTCGGGAAGAGGCGCAGGGAGGACGGGAACAGAGGCGGCCAGGAAGGAAACAAAACCAGCAATTCCCACCAATGGGGAAAAATAACAAGTAAGCAAAGTGGGCGCAAGTGGCGCGATCCAAGAAGGGCGGGTGGGGCCTCAGAGGAGTGCGGGTGGCGCCGCGCTGGGACGCCGAAGCCACAGGGGGCTTGGCCGCGTGCAGAGCCTGAGGTGGGGGGGCCTGGGCAGGGCTCTGCGGGGAGGGGCGGAGCCTTGTCAGGGGAGGAGCCAGGGCAGAGGCGGAAAGGGGGTGGGG
>PVKS010010453.1:0-60108 GCA_004027875.1 Aplodontia rufa | reverse complement strand
TGAGTTAGGAAGACTGAGGCCAGCTTGGGCAATTTAGAGACCCTGTCTCAGAATTTCTAAAAAATAGGAAAAAAAAAACTGGGGATGCAGCTTTGTGGTAGAGAGCCACTGTGTTCAATTCTCAGTGGTTAAAAAAAAAAAAAAAAAAAAACCAATCACCCCTTACCCAAGACAAGAATACACCATCCACTGCGGGTCATTTTCCATCTCCTTCAGAGTACTTACCATTACCTAAAATAATATCTTTACCAGTCTGCCTGTTTATTGTACACCTCTTCATCTAGAATGAACCAACAGATACTTGCTGAATGACTATAGCTGATGCCCCTTTCTCATTTGCTTTGTTAAACCGCCATATAAAAGACTAAGGAAGAGTACGCATATTAGCTACTTGCTTTTTTTAAGTTAACAAAAGTCAGTCTCGAGGATTTATATAATAAAATTTCTAAACTTACCTCAACAGCAGGATAATAGTTATAATTCCAGTACCAAAAGGTTTTGGGTAGATAACCTTTGATTAAGTGGTGTTCTGGTACAAATGGATGAAAAGTTTCTTTTCCGGTGGTATCTCTGGAATCTCCAGCTTCTACATTTATAATTTCCATGCATCTTCCCAGTGCTAAGTCTTCAATGGAAGAACTATGTGTACATTTTTCTGTTTTAAATGCATCAACAAATCTCTTCAAAGCTTCTTTGCTGAGTACATAACCTGCTCCTCCACTCATGTAACCCTGCTTTGCAAAGGGCTTAAATCTTCTCCCAAAGTAAATGGGTTTTTCAGGGTCATACTTTGAAAGCAGCCATCTCAAATTGTCTAGAATGACATATGTATCATCATCTGCTTTCATAAACCAATCAGCATCTTCTAAATAATGGTCATGAACATACTGAAAAGCTTTAATTGTTTTCCAGTATAGTTGATCTCTGCCTTCTTTGGTTTTTAATCCCACAGTAGGAAAGTCTTTATTTTCTTCTGAACTCATAAACAACACTTTATTACACCGTTGAGCCCATGTAGCTTTGACATGTTTGGCCTTTTTCTCTAGATTTTGAGGGCCTGTCATAACCCAACAAAGAATTTTAACTTCCTGAAAGAGATTTTCAGCGATGTCTGTGTTCTCATCTAAAAATGAACATTTTAAAAAATTAATTTATACAAATGTAAAATCCAAATAATGTTGAAATGAATATTTAAACATTTCTTAAACAATTAAAAAAACTCTATTCATCCATCAGTGATTTAGATGAAAGAATACAAAATTCAACCTAGTGTGAACTGACATTCTGATTTATTGGTTTTATATCAATTACATCCAAGGAAATCACTTGGATTTAGTGATTCTTACTACCTTCTTACTACTCAAACTGTCATTCACCAAAAGTATCAGCATCACTTGGGAGTTTCTTAGAAATGCAGACTCTCAGGTTTTACATCAAACCTGCCAAATCAGAATGTGAATTTTAAGAAGTTAGGGTGATTCAGATGAACATTAAATACTACCTTAAATAGTCTGTTTGGTACCTCATACTATAAACATACTATAAAAAAGCTTCAGTTATGTTTTAGCAGAACCTTCATAGAAATTTCAGAATGAGCTTCTGAAGTGAAGAAAAAACATGCTGCTGAAGTAGCAGTTCATTTCTGAAGGTCCACTGTTATAAACTGTCCACAGAAACCCTGAGGTGGTTGTGATGGGTTTTATGATTACACCTGTTTTAAAGCAGACAAGTTAATGTAGGGTTGCAATTACTTCTTACTATTCTATATAAACCTCATTCCAAAATGCAAAACCACCATTTGGAAACAGAAGAGAACAGGGGTAGAAGTGGGATGTCCAAAATTGTCCAGATCAGTGTTTTTTTAAACTACAAGTTTGCAAAGAAATAAGGAGCTTCTTTTAACAACAAGGGAGACTTGCTATCAACAAGGAAAAGGAAGAAAAAAAGTCTACTTAGCAGTGAGTTTTAGGGACTTAAACTGATTTATAATCAGTTTAGATCAGTTTAAGTGGCGCAAGCTTCTTATTTGGTTGTTGGGCCAGGACCACTTTACGAGTAGCACTTGGTTTAGAGGAAGAGCCCAATTATGAGATTCAAGACTACCATTTCTCAAATGATCTGTGGTGAAGGATCAATTTTTACTTCTAATCATTAGAGATTTTTTATAAATAAAAATTTGAAAATATAAACTAAAGAAATTCAAAACACAGGCCCTAAGCCTTTATTTTTAGATTCAGACAAAATGTCAAAATTACCACAAAAGTTTATTTACTCCCAATTTCCATACTTATTTATTACAGACCAGCATGAGTCTGTACACCACACTTCGGAGTAGCAATGCTTTAGGGTTATATCCTCAAGAAACATACCACTGAAGTTAAGATTAAATAGTGTGTTATATAATGTAAGTCCTGTGAAAAATTGACAATAGGGGTATAATTTGCTAGTTAACTGAATGAGAGGGAATAGGAGAAACAGCTGGGTGGGGCATGAGCATATAGTCTCATGCCTCTCTGAATATGAAGAATTCCCAATCTAAAAGGACAAAAGCAGAAAAAAAATTGTTTTCAGTAAGAAAGCATTCATGGCTCACATATCCAAGAAACCCAGTATCTCAGATATATAGACACACCAAACTTGATGGACAGAGAAAATAGGATAAGTGGGAATCCTTGCTCTGTTTCAAGACCACTTTCTTCCCATTTTAGGACCTAACAGATACTCTCAATCTTTCATTTATTTACTTTGTACCAGGCATGTACTGGTGTAGGAAATGAAAAAATGAATAAGACACACTTCCTACCACTTAAGAATTCACAGTTTAGCAGTGGAGATTAACATACAAAGCAACAGCTGCTATATATTAAGAGAATGTATGTACAAAGAGGTTCCATGTGCTGAAGGAAAAGAAAAGTAGTGGCTGATAAATCCTATACCTAAAGACTTGGGTAGAACAGAGATGAAGGTAGATAAAAAGTGACACTAGAAAAAAGAGATGATGCAGAAAATAGAACTTTAAATGAGAGGCGCTAACCAAAAGCAAGGACAAAAGATATGGTAAAGTTAAGTGTTAAGTATGTGGCTATAGCTGAAAGCCTTAATTAGGGAAAATGTAGCATGGACTGAGGGGAGATCTGAAAATAAAATTAAAAGGAGTTCAACACAGGGGAGTAGACAAACTTTTAGACTAATCCACATTATGTGGGCCACTGAGCAGAACAAAATATCAAATGCACCTGCAGTGAGGCATAATATAGCCTACTAGTAGCAGGGAAGTCTGACTCCAAGTAATCATCTGAGAAAAAGATATGCTACAGAAGAAGTACATAGTGATCAAACTGCTCTAGAATAAGAACACAGAGGACTACTCAGCTCACTGTTACATAAACATTCATGGAACATGACAGCATCATAGCATGCATGTGCTTGTTACTTGATAAAATAATCAGGCTATACCTCCTCCCTCTTCGAAAGGGAAAAAATAATTTACTACTGGAAAGGTAAGAGAAAACTTTTAAGGGGAACTCTCTGCATCCCAGAATTCCAACCATTTCCGAACTGCTTGGGTTCTTTTCTGTCAAATCACAATGTGCAGAGATCTTTGTATTAAAATAATGTGATCTCCATGTTTCTGGAAGTGGACTTAAGATAAACACTCTAGGGGATAGGTGGAAATAAAATTTTCAGGGTTGATGATATTACACACATAAAGGAAGTACTAAAAGACAGAAATGTGGAGAAAACCTAACATTTTAGGGGAACTTGGAAGACTCAATTGAAAGTATCTGGCTAAAGATAAGAGGTCAGGAGAAAACTGAAGTCATTATAACACATCCTTAGTACTTTTACTTCCCTAGTTTTTTATGACTCTCAAACGAAAAAAAGATCAGTTATATTAACTAACACAAATATAAATTGAAATTTATATATGCAAATTGAACTTTGTGTGTAAATACAGTATTTCCATTACATATTATATACTATATATTTTATATATTTTATATACATTGAATTTTTCTAGGCAAACAAGAATAAGCATAACCCATGACCAAGACAACATAGTAAACACCATAGATACAGATATGAACCATAACAAAATTGGACCTAAAGAAAAACTTTCTAAAACTTGTTTTTTTCCAAACCATGGTTTCTGAAACATTTCTACCTAAAAATAAATGCAAAATTAATAACTTCCTAAATATGGATTGTGGCAATTCCCTTTTCATGAGGTAAGTCAACTGTTTTAATATGCAGAATAATTAACAGTGATATAACAAAATTCATACAAATAGCTTTTCCAACACTCAATACTTAGACTAATAATACACCTTAATAACATAAACCATACCTTTATGTTGGCTAGAATCTGCATTGAAGTTCATTTGTCCTTCTAGACGATTCTGTCCATTATCATCTGAATGCCTAGCATGAGGATCATTATGAAGAATACTGGGCTGTATGTCACCCTGTTCTCCCAACAGAATACTAAATAGCTGAGAACATAAAAAAAAACCTATTGCTGATCCACAAAGGAATATTAAAAAATTCAACCAAGATTTAGAGGCCATTTCCCGAAAGTGTAATTCTGGGGGAAAAAAAAGAAAAGGTGTTATTAAAGTATAAAGCAATATATGTAACCAGAGTAAAGATTCTGATGTTTACAGCAATCATGAAAAGCTAATCCCTTTCACATAGAAAAATTTTTAATAGTATTTCTGCTCATCTATGACTTTGCCACTCTATTTGCTTCTATAAAAGCACATTATAGACAATTCAACAAATAGATGAGTAGTAAACAGAATAATCATTATTGGTATGAGTGAATGTCAGTATTTGTACAAAGAATTTTCTATTCTTCCCGCAAGGATTCTTTATGAACCTAAGCTTGCCTTACATGATCTTTTACTTCCATAGCTGTTAACTTAAAATCTACCTTTTGTAGCAATCACCAACTACCCTACTCTTTTCTCCAACTCGGGGGTTGACAAACTTTTATGTAAAATACCTCAGGTTTTGTGTGCTGCATTTTGTTTAGAGCATCTTGTTCTTTCTTAGCTTTTTAAAAATGTAAGTCATTTAGTTTGTGTAGGGGCTGACCTCACACCTGCTTCTGTAAACAAAGTTTTATTTAAACACATCAATTTCCATTCATTTATGTGCTGGTTCTGACTTTACTCCAAATTAGAGCTGAGTAGTTCCAACAGAGGTAATATGTCCCATAAAGTCTTATCTGTCTCTTTATTGAAAAAATTTGCTGGCTTGTGCTCTAATACTCCAGCTTCATTACAGTATTGGATATAACTACTCTCTGCTCTTACCACTATCCTGTTGGACTGCAAGATCCTGGTTCATATCTATGTATTACCAGGATTAACTAGGGTGCTGGAACATCAGTGGCTGCTCAAAAAAAAAAAAAAAAAAAAAAAAAAGAAAAAAAGGCTGCTGCACTGCCCAATAACATTCAGGACTTTTTAAGGATTTACATATGATGAAATTATAAATTCCTATAAACTGCTTATGAGAATGGTCTTAGATGTGTAGTTTCTAAATTAATTTTAAAAATGTTTGCTAAGCATTTACCATATGCCTGATACTGTCCATAATTTCATTTTTCATTTTCAATGCCTATTTTGCAGATGAGAAAACAACTTTTTAAAATTTAAATAACTGATACATGTTGGCACAATCAAGAAGAGCCATCATTTGAACCCAGATCTGCCTAAGAAAAGCCACTGCTTTTTTCTTTCTCACTTTTCACCCAATCATCACAGCAAAGGACAAGGGACATATGTAATAAAGACAGAAGTCTGGGAGATAAGCCCCCAAATCAAAATTACCTTTAAATTTAAAAACAAATGCACAAATATTATCACTACGACAAAAACAATTTTACAATATTACATTTCCAGAATGACTAGAATTTTTCAAAACAACTATCAAACCCTACCTGAAAAACTACATATATAGAATATCAAAAACAATGTTAAAATATCAAGGCTGTGAGAATTACTGGGGCCAAGATCTGGAAGAAAGGAGAAGGCAAGAGAGGTGAACCAGAAATCTGGCACAGCAATACACAAGACAATTATAGCCGTCCCTCATTATCCACGGGAGTTTGGTTCCAGTACTCCATGGTGATACCAAAATCCAAGAAAGCTCAATTTCCTTATTAAAATGGCAGAGTATTTGTATATAACCTATACATATTCACCATATACTTTATTTTTTTCACCATATACTTTAAATTATCTCTAGATAACTTGTAATACCTACAATATAAATATTCTAAGAATAACTTGTAGAAATTGTTATTCTTACAGAATTTATACTTAGGAGAAAATGACAAGAAAAAAGTCTGTATATGCTCAGTATATATGCTATATTTTTCCCCTAAATATTTTTAATACACATGTGGCTGAATTTATGGATATGGAACCTGCGGATATGTAGGGTTGACAGTACTGATCTGAAAGAGAAAACAGTTGAAAGAAAAATAAAGCTAAACAAAAAATCAAAGCCCAAATTCTTTCTAGAAGAAGAGGACCTGGAAAACACTGTCTGGAGTTATAATCTGTTTTTAATTTAGCAACATTTTGTGATGCCAATTGATGGCTGCCATCCTCTTCAGCCTCTAGAGCACTATCTCTCAACATAGGCTGGCTTCTCGTTGCTTTTACCCCACCCAATTCGAATTCCAAGTACTCCTGCTTTAATTACTAAATATCTGTAAGCTATTTTTCTTTCCTGCTCCTGGAATAAAACAGTCATTTTAGGTGCATGAAATGTACCTCCAAAACCCACTCTTCAGAAAAATTATGTCTATCTCTTCAGTCTTGATAACAGCAATTGCAGTAGATCAGAACAGATGAAGACATTGCTTAACCATGCTATGCATCACAAGGGTGTCTACATTCAACTGAACTGGGCAGAGAGACATTATGCCAGGTGGTTTTCCAAATCTGATACATCATAAGAATCACTTGAACATTTTAAAGTCAATCAAGATTTTGGACTCTTAACCACTTTTAAGCTATAGTTTCACAGAATTGGGATAAGTCATGTTTCAAAGATTAAACATGCAAGCTGGAGCCACTTTAATTTATAGGAATATACTGAAAAGAAAATTAGGGAAATACAAATCAGTTGGAAGCCCTTTGTAATTATATATTTCAATTTTAGGCAGTACCTCTTGGTTTCTTGATGTATGAAATGTGGACATTAGCATGCACACATGGGTTTGGATTTTGTGAATTATCTGGTAAAAATTTATGAATTGTAATTTCATGGTTGCTTAATCTTGGATCAACATTGAACTGAAATTCATGTTTACCAACAATACTTGTATTGTAGGTCCTCTAAAGTTTGAGTTACTAATAGTACATGTTTTAGGGGCACCAAGTATTTATTTTATCAGCGCTAACTGGTGCTACAATTGAAATTCTTGCACATTTATGAATGTCTGCTATTGCTTTTATATGTGAAGTATAACTTTGTCATGTACAAATCTTATTTGCCTTAGAACTTTAGATATCATCCCATGGTCTTCTCACATAGGTGCCAGAGAAATTTGAGGATTGACTTTTTACTCTTGCAGATGCAGGAATAACTTGTTTTACTGATATTTGCTTTGTTGTGCCTCAGAAATACTGATTTTTTTTTAATGTATGGAAGGTCTGCGACAATCCTATGTTCAGCAAGTATTTCTCCAAGTTGCTCTTGCTTACTTTGTGCATCTGCCAAAATTTGGAAATGTCCCCAACATTTCAAACTTTCATTACTATATCTTTTATGGTGATTGTTAATCTTTGTCACCATTGTATTTATTTGGGAGCATCATGAATTGCACTCATAAAAGACTACAAACTTTTCTAATTGCTCCACCACTGACTACTTCCAATCTCTTGAGCCTCCCTTCTCCCTAGAACAAAATATTGAAATTTAGGTTAGTTCATAATCTTACAATAGCCTCTAAGTGCTCAAGTGAAAGAAAGATTTATACATTTTGAACTTTAAATAAAAAGCTAGAAATGATTAAGCTTGGTGAGGAAGGATGTCAAAACATGAGACAGGCCAAAATGTAGACCAACAGGTAGCTAAAGCAGCAAAAGGGAAGGAAAATTTCTTGAAGGATACTAAAAAAGCTACTCCAGCATACACATGAATGATAGAAAAGTGAAAGAGTCTTATTGCTGATATTAAAAGTTTCAGTAGTCTGGAGAGAAGATCAACTAGAATACTCCCATAGGCCAAAACCTAAGCCACAGTAAGACTCTTCACTTCTGTGAGAAGTGAGGGAAGCTGTAGAAGAAAGTATAAAGCTCACAGAAGTTTATTCATGAGGTTTAGAGAAAGAAAAGTACAAAGTGAAATACAAAGTGATAATGTGGAAACCACTTTGAATTATCCAAGATCATCTAGTGAAGATTATTGATGACAGTGACTATACTAAATAACATATTTCAATGTAGATGAAACGGCCTTATATGGGAAAAAGATGCCAAAGAGGATCCTCACAGCTGAAAAGAAGTCAATACCTGGTTTTAAAAGACAGTTAGGAATAGTTAGTGACCTCAAGCTAAAAATCAATGATTATTTATCATCCCAAAAAAAAAATCTTAAGGCCCTTAAGAATTATATTAAAACTACACTGCCTCTGCCCTATAAATCCAACAACAAAGCCTGAATAACATTGCATCTATGTACAACATGGCCTACTGAATATTTTAAGTGCACTGTTGACATCTACTGCTCAGAAAAAAAATATTTCTTTCAAAAATATTACTGCTTACTGACAGCACTCCCAGTCACCCAAGAGGTCTCATGGTGGTATTATACAACATTAATAAAGTTGTATCTTTGCCTGCTATCACAACGACCATTCTGCAGTCCATGGATCAAGGAATATTTTCAAATATATATAAGCATATATATACATATATATTTTTCTTTTTAAAGAGAGGGACAGTGAGAGAGAATCAATTTTATTTAGTTTTTCATGTGGCTTTCGTTGCTCCGACAATTCCTTGTGTACGTGGTGTTGAGGTTTGAACCTGCGTCCCTGCGCATGCCAGGCAAGCGCCGTAATGCCTAGCAACCACTCCAGCCCTAAATAATTTCAAATTTTATTAAGAAATACATTTCAGGGGCTAGAACAGTGGCTTGGTGGTTACACCGCTGGCCTGGCATGGGCTAGTATGCGAGTTCAAACCCCAGCACCACATACACAGCAAAGTGTCAAAGCATGAAAGCCACATAAAAAATTGTTTCTCTTTCTCTCACTGTCGCTCTCTCTTTAAAAAAAGAAATACATTTCATAAGGCTATAGCTGCTACAGTGATTCCTCTGATAGATTTGGACAAATCCAAGTGAAAACCTACAAAGGATTCACCACTCTTGCTGCTAAGATCAGGAATTTGAAAGACTGAGGGGTTCAAGACTTAAGTTATGGAATTAACTGTAGGTGTGGAGTTTAAGGATATGACTGAATTGAGGCAATTTCATGATAAAATTTTAATGAATGAGAGGCTGCAAGAGAAGGAAATAGAAGGGATAAGAATAGGAGCAGAGGAAGTCAAACTACCCTTTTGCTGATGACATCATCTTGTATCTGGAAGATCCGCCAGAAAACTGCTTGAGCTTATAAATGGATTTAGCAAAATGGCAGGCTAAAAGACCAAAACTCAAAAATCATTAGGTTTCCTATGTGCTAATAACAGGGCAGAAGAAGAAATCAGGAAATTGGTCCCAATCACAATATCCTCAAAAATGATAAAATACTTGGGAATTAGGGAAGTAAAAGATCTCTACCATGAACTAACAACGAAGAAAGAAACTGCAGTAGCCCTGAGAAGATGGAATGATGTTTCCTGTTCTTGGTTAGGCAGACAAAATAATTAAAATGACCATTCTGCAAAAAGTGCTATACAGATTCAATGTTAATCCCCTTCAAAATACCAATGCTATTCCTCAGATATTGAAAAAGCAAATATGAAATTCATTTGGAACAACAAGAAACCCAGAATAGCCGAAAGACAAAACAGGCGGTTTGGCAATACCAGATCTAAAATTATACTACAGAGCTGTAGTAGGTAACAAAAACAGCATGGTACTGGAATCAACATAGGAATGAAGACCAATGGAATAGAGTGGAGAACTCTGAGACAAACCCACAAATCTTTAAACATCTAATCTTTGACAAAGGGGGTCAAAATATAACATGGAGGAGAGACAGCCTACTCAACAAATGATGCTGGACCAACAGGGCAGCCACTTGCAGGAAGTTGAAATTAGATCCTCATCTCTCACCTTGCACAAAAATCAAATCAAAATGGATCAAGGAACTAGGAATTAAACCACCTATCATACAACTGCTAGAGGAAAAATTAGGAGAAGCACTCCATGGGAGTTGGCAATGACTTTGTCAACAAGACTCCCAAAGCAAAAGAATTAAAAGTCAAGAAGCAATGAGTGGGTTATCATAAAAAGCTTTGCTCATGCTGGAGGGGCTGTGGAGAGACAGGCTCACTAATACACTGTTGGTGGAGCTGCAGACTGGTACAGCCGCCTTTGGAAAGCAGTGTGGAGAATCCTCAAAAAATTAGGGATGAGACCACCATATGATCCTCCTATTCCACTCCTGGGTCTCTTTCCAGGGGATTTAGAATCAGCACATTATAATGACACGGCAACATCTATGTTCATAGCAGCTCAATTTACAATAGCTAAATCATGGAAACAACCCAGATGTCCCTCACTGGATGAATGGATCCAACAGCTGTGGTACATATATACCATGGAATTTTACACAGCAATTAGAAACAATGATATTGCAGCCTTTGAAGGTAAATGGATGGCTATGGAAGAAATAATGCTGAGTAAAATCAGCATAACCCAGAAAACCAAGGGTCAAATGTCTTCACTCATCTGTGGAGGCTGAAACTAGACCCTGGCCATTAAGAGAAGTGGTCTAATATCAGGTGTTAAATCCAGAAATCATGTAATGTGACATAACCTAATACTTTTTTTAAGAGATGTTTTGGGAAGGGAAAGGGAGGGATAAGGGTGGGTAATGGGGGGGCACTCTTGGGGGTAAATCCAATTTTCAGAATCTATATACATTATTGATTAAAATTTTTATGATTGTTCAACAAATTTCTCAATTAAAAAAAAAAAAGCTTTGCTCAGCCAAGGAATTGGTCAAAACTGTCAAGAAAGAACTTACAGAATGGGAGATAATCATGGGCCTGGGCCTGTGATTCTTCTGACAGGGGACTAATATCCAAAATTTACAAAGAATTCAAAAAATTTAGTATTAAAAACATGAGCAATCCCATCAACAAATGGGCCAGAGAGCTAAACAGAAACTTCTCAACAGAGGAAATCAAGCAAGCCAATGAATACATTAAAGTGTTCTAAATCACTAGTAATCAGAGAAATTAAAATAAAAATTACATTAAGATTTCACCTCACTCCAGTCAGATTGGCAAAGATGAAGAATATAAACAGTAACAGATGCCGGAGGTGTTGTGGGGAGATAGGAACACTACTAGCACACTGTTAGTGGAACTGCAGACTGGTAGAGCCTCTGTGGAAAGCAGTGGAGACGCCTCAAAAACTTGGGAATAGATCCACTGTACAACTCAACTATCCCTCTTCTAGGTATTTTTCCAGAGGAGCTAGAATCAGCACATTACAATGACACAGCAACTTTAATGTTCATAGTAGCTCTGTTCATAGTAGGTAGGACAAATGGACCCAAAACCTCTGGTATATATATATTCACCATTAGGAAGAGAAGAACTAAAATGGTAAGATTTCTTTAAACACCTGTATGAATGGCTAAAATTAAAAATACAACAACACTACCAAACACTAGTGAGGATATAGATAAAGTGGATCACTGTACATTGTTAGTGGGAATGTAAAATAGTGGCCAGTCACTGTGGATCAAAATGCATAGAAAAATGTGAACTAACCCATTAAACCCAACTTACTATCAAAGCAAACTACTGACCCAGACAAAACAGAGAAAATACAAAATTTGAATGCTAGACCCCTAGTAAAGTCCACTCCACATGACCTCTGACCTCTTGGAATTAAAAAAAAAAATCACAGAAAAGCTGCTAAGGTCCCACCCCTTGCTTATTTACCTCTTTTAGGTACCATTTGGCTGAAGATAAACTATCAAACAGCAATGGCACAAAGGAAAGACCCAAATGATACAATAAAATTGTCATTATGTGGAAGGTAGTTAAAAAAAAGGTTTTTAACCCAACTCTATTTTTAAGTATTACCAACTGGAATTGATTCTACTTAAAATGAAAGAAATAGAAATTATACAATCTATTCAGAAATCTTGCAATGGGGCAAAAACAGTGCAAAAGAGATCAAAAGACCAGTTCTGAATATTTAATAAAGGAAACTGAAGTGCATAGGACTATTTTGTATTTTCTTAGAAACTTAAAAGAGATTAAAGCAATTATAGATGGTAACAGATATGAAAGACAAGCAATGGAGAGCCAAAAGAGAATACTATATCCTCCAAACCGCAAAATACATAAAGTAGGTTATATAAATATATATACAAATATATATCTTCAAAAACATATTTAAATACATGAATGCACTGAGAAAATATATATACTTTTAAGATATATATTTGAAAGCGCTGAAGACTATAAATTTGAGTAAATATCTCACATATGATCCTGAAAAACCTAATACATACAGATAAGTATTTAAAGATATTCTGAATTTCACTCAGACTCATAAGGATCCAGGGACAAACAAGGCAAAAGTAAAACATTAGGCAGAACAATTAAAAAAAAAAAAGCCTAGTATCATTAAATGACAAAAGAAATGTTCCAAAACCTGAAGTTTCTCAGAGGTGGACACATGTATGCTCATAGGCTAACATAGCAAGTTGTCATGTAAGAATCAAGGCAACATGAAGTCATTTTCAAATATGAAAGGTCTCAGTACCCATATACCTTTGATACTCCACTGAAAGATATAATTCTGCCAAGATATGAATCTAAATTTTAAAAAGAACACATATAAAAAACAAATGGTGAAATTACACCATGAAAGAGTTGCAAGAGATGTGATTCTTTCCAATGTAACACCATAAAGAAATTCTGGTAATAATAACATGAAGTAGAAATATCCTGTAAAGAAAAACTACATAGGCTAAAACAGTAACAGTAATTAAATGCAGAGACCTAGGCAAAAATGGCATCTTCCAACTAAAACGGAGCTGGGAATGAGGGGAGAAGGAAGTGAGACTGTGCTCCTAAGAAGCGTGTGTTCTAATTTCATCATGGGATAACTCAGAGTTATCTGGTTTTTTTAAAGTTTAATTATAAAACTCCTGAATATACATTAAAGTTTAATAAAAGCCCAAAATAAACCCATGCACCCATTGCCACAGATTGAATTATAACTTAAAAATGGCATACCTACTTCAAGTATTCTTTCTACAACTGTTCATAGTATTTTAGTGCAAATCTCATAAATCAAATCATCTCCCTCTCTAAATACTTCTATAATCTTCTCTGAAAATATACTTCCTTACAAGCCACCATGACATTATCAAATACCTAAAAAACTGTCAATAATTCTTTGGATTCATCTAACACAGTCTGTAACAAATTTCTCCTTCTGTTTTCTATAATCAAATTACTTCAGAAATGTCTTTTTACAATTAGTTTGCTCAAATTGGAATTCAAATCATATAATCTCAGAACAAAAAATATTTTATATAATAAATACTAAATGTAAAAGCACAAACATTTCTTTTTAAAAAGCTAATTATCAAAGCTCACTAAATAAAAACCTAAGTAACCATAAAAGAAATACAGAATGTCAAAGAGTCAGATGTCAAAGAGGTCCAGACTTGTCCTGGATGAAATATTTCAATCATTCTAGAAAATCATGCAGAATTTAACCAATTCTTTTATGTAAATGTTTGATACCAACATTTGACAAAACAGAATCTCAAAAATACACAGCACAGAAAACCAGAATCCAATCTCATTCCCGAAAATTTTAGTACTAAAGAGAATATATAGCACAAATATTAGTTATCTTAACTTGGGTCCCCTAGAGCCAAATTCTAAGATGAGGCACTTGTGTGGAAGTGATTTACTGGAGAATAAAAATATTAAAATCACAACGATAAAGGCAGATTGAAGCATTCCATAACCGTGCAGTAGGAGGACATGAGAAAACAGGCTTTAATCATGTCTGCCTTCAAATAAAGTTCTGATCCTATGCTACTTGCTACATTCTGTAGTTTAAGTGCTGAGTGCTATAGTTTTCAGTAGAACACAACATTCCAATCTTATAGCCAGGAGGGTCATCATCTAACGCCCTTTCTTTCCCAATAACTTCTCTGCTGTTCTTCCACATCAGCTTTCCTAAGAAGTGCGTATGTATACTCTTCAAATTTCCCAGTCTTTTTCTTAAATGACAGCTTGCTGCTCTGCCTGTACTAACCTAAATTCTTGACAAAGAACTAATGTAAACCCCCTCCTGACTTGGGGTTTTTGCCTTTATGACTTGTTGGAAATTGGTTAAAACCGTGGAGCACATTTCAGCCTGCTTAAAAATCTGTGTATACTAATTTGCAACTCAGATCATCCCAAATAAACTTGGTTAATCAATTTGTGCCTCTGAAAGGTCAACAAAAGTAGTCCCTGGAAAACTTTGTACAGTACAATGACAGGGAAAGGAACAAAGCAAAAGGAAGATACAAAGCAAGTTTCCATACAGGCAACTTAAGTTCAATCCCTCAGGGTAGCTCTAGAAACAATATTGTTTAAAACTCATTTTACTCATACCTTCAGATGCTGGTTAAGATGTGTCCTTAAACACTAACACACTGTTGGTGGGATTATAAACTGGTATAACAACTCTGGAAAGCACTGTGGAGACTCCTCGAACAATTAGGGATCCAACCACCGCATGATCCAGGTTTCCTACTCCTGGGTATTTTCCCAATGTTTGATAAAGTTCAATTTACAATAGGGGAATTATGGAAACAACCTAGATGTCCCTCACTGGATGATGGATCCAAAATATGTGACATACATACACACACACACACAATATGGAGTTCTATTTTGCTATTAGAATGATATCGTGACTTTTGGTAGTAAATGGATAGCAATAGGAAAAATCATGCTGAGTGAAACAAACCAAACCCAGACACTTAAGGGTTGAATGTTTTCTCTCATATATGTAAAGAAGCTCTAGTAAAACCTAAGATAGGATGAAATTTACTAGTTTATTTAACAGACCCCCCAAATTTGAAGGAACCCATTAGCTATGGAGACTGTAACTATGAAGAGGGAAAGGAAGAGAAAGCAGGGAGGGAGGGAAAGGAGGTTAGATAGGGAAGATTCAATACTGTACAGTACATTTGACTCCTATGAGAACCCCAATATATCCAAAAAGGCATATAAATCTAGTAATCTCAATGTGTAAATTTCACGTATATAGTCAATATAGTCACTGATTTCTGCAACTTGGGGGAACTACAGAGGAGCCATGAGATTGGGGAGTTGGGGAAGGAGGGTAGATCTTGGACAAGGATCAGGTTAAAGCAACTTTGTCAATACCAAGGTGAACCAATGAATCCCTTATGTAAGTCGATGCTGAACCAATTAAAAAAAAAAAAAGACATTTGTTCTTAGGAAACAACTTTCCAGGACACTTTTATAGCACCTACAGTTGTATGCCAAGTTTTATCATTGTGAGGACAGCTCTCAACAAAGAACCACAGGTGCTAGATTTGGGAATGAACACACATTAGGGGCCTACTACAAGATCAGGAAGGAAATAAGCCTACTATAATGATTTTTAGGATAGGGAAAATTAGAAACTACTTTGTCTGGAATCACTCTATGGAACTTCCAAAAGTAATAAATAGTTCTAGTACAATCCTTCTACAGTTGAGAATCACTGGCAATTATTCCTAGACAAGTACAGAGATTACAAAAAAAGTTTTACTATCTAAATGATGAATAGTTCATTAGAATTACTAGACATATTTTAAGGAAAGCCAATAAGATACCAACATAGTCAAAGGTACTTGGAACAGATTATGTGATAGAAAAAAAACAAAAAGCTACCACTACTGTCTTGAAACATAAATTTTCCATACCACTGCATTCATAAAACAAGACTCTAGTTTAAAAAAAAATTAAAACAAAAACAATTCCTACAATTAAAGCTTATAAGAAAACCTGGAAACCTCAACAGAACAGTTGAAGTTTAGATAATGTTAAGGAAATCTTGTTGAAAGCAAACAAAGCAAAAAAACAATACAATGAAAAATAAGGGAGTAATTACGATAACCAAAGATCAGCTTACAAGTCCAAATAGAAGAGAGGAGAGGAAATAAATATTTGAAAGATGTTTCCACACAGAAAGGATCCAACGATACCCAGCACAGCAAATAAAAACAGACACATAAAGATATCACAGATTTTTGGAACACCAGAAGGAAAGAAAACACCCAAGACATTTTCAGAGAGGAAAAATGGTCATATAGAAGGTAAGAAATTAAATGGTTTCAGACTTATACACTTCACTGAAAGCTAAAATACAATTCTGAGGAAATATGATTTTCAACCTAAAATTCTATACCCTGCTAAACTACCCAACAAATGTGAATGAAGAGTAAAGATACTTTAAAGACATGGTAGATTCTGGTTAGATCAATATTTAGTATAACATACTCTTATCTATTTCAAAGACACTGATTTAGAGATGTTGACCATATTATTGTTCAGCACTAGGCTTGTATATATCAGAATTATGAAATTATAAAAAGTCTAAAGTATAATCTGCCAAACAAAAATATGTAACGCTAATTATTCACTGAAAAGGATATTCTAAGTGCTTTAATGTGCCTCATCTTTCCACAACTTTATACAAGCTAAAAGAGTTCTGTAAATTTCTAATAATTTTAATAGCTGCTACTACTACATAATACTAAAAGATAAGACTTTTTAGTATATTGTCTTCTTTGCCTTCAAAATGTAGTAACTTTGTACTTGGTGACTCAATTCTTAATATAATATAGAACTGATGAACAGTACCTGAGGATAAGCCTTCAAATATCTGCTAAATTTTCATATTCAAAAATTAGAATCCATAAAGGGAAATCATATAATTAAAAGTATCATATGATTAAGTAGAATATTGTATGATTGCTAAAAATATTGTACAGATTACCTTTCAATATGAAAACATGGCTAGAACATAAGTGAAAAAATGCAAACTTGTATATACAGCATGCTTTAAAATGAAATTACTGCTGAATTTCATAGATCAACAACACAACATACAGTATAGTGCTGGTTGTTTACTCTAGTGATCATGTGCAGATTGGAAGCTGCTGCAGTTTAACCCTGAAAGTATCCTTCCCACATAGCACTAGCCTGAAAAGGTCAAAATTGAATGAGTGGTTTGTTTGTACTGAATGCATTCTGCTTTCTCACCATGGTAAAGTAAAAAAATTCATAAATTAAACCACTGTAAGTAGGGGATTATCTATATTTGTTCATAATGATGATAAACTTATTGTAAATACAAATATATTTTATGAAAACTATTTTCTGAGGGAAAAAGAGGCATTTCTCCAAATTTTTGCAAAACTTGGTATCTGGCCTAATGGAAAACAGCTGGATCTGAAATTCTATTATCGCCTATTCAATTTCTTAGAATATCATATACATTCTAGAAATCCTTACGGCACACTTGTGAGAAAATGAGTTGAATAAAACCAAATACCAGTCTTATTAAATGACAGTTTTTACTTTATGAACCTCCCAAAATAGTTTTAAAAGATCAGAGTTTTCCTGGATCACAGTTTGAGAATCACTGCATTACTTGGACAAAAACTGTTTGCCTCCAAAAATATTGAATAGTGGCTCGTAGCTTGCTGGATAATGAAGTGATGGCAGCTTGAGTTTTCCCTGATTTCTCGGTGATAGAACTCGAATGGAAACTTGCTATATTCAATCTCTGTTCTCCATACAAATAAAAGTAGTGTTGGAAGCAAACAATCAAGTCGTTTTCTTAGTTGAGGGTTCCTACCATTTGGTTCAGATTTAATTGTCTTTAAATTATCTGTAGGTGAAGCCAGATGTGGAAATACTGTGTGAGGGTTAGCTAAGAAGTATTTGTAAAAGGAAATCTATTTGATATTCTCTCCCTCGTCCCTTTCTTCATTTTGATATAATAAAGCAATATAAACTACCTCTAACTCTGGGTATCACAGAAACACTGAGGACACAAAAAATTTACAGATTCCAAGGACAGCAATAAGATGACAAACTCAATCTTTTCTTAATTTTGAATGTGGTAATTTATAGTAACATTTTAAAATATAGAACCGCAGGTTGAGATTTATAAAAATTGTTTTCAAACTTGACTGCAAAGTTTTATGTAACTTCTGGAAGGTATTACCATTTAAGCAGCTTTCCATGTGTCAAATACCCTCAAATCTGACATCTCTGCACATCTCTAACTACTGTGTGATGACACTTTTCTCTCTACATTCCTTGGTAATAATTCTTCTGAGTCAACAACTTCATGGTGTCTTTACATATCAGACTTGTTTTAAAACTGCATACAATAGTCCCTCTGTAACCATGCTGAGTGAAGTCAGCCAAACCCAGAGAGTCAAGGGCCAAATGGTATCCCTCATTTGTGAAGGCTGGACCTAAACCCAGGACTGGGAGTCAGACAAACTCATGTATTAGATCCATAGAACAAAAATACAAAATGTTAATATTTATGAGATACAGTTGCAAGATACTTCATAAGATATTTGAACAAGCTATGCTGCATACCCGTACAAAATCATAAATGTTTAATCCCATTGTCAAATATTTTCAAGAATAACAAGGGGTGATAGGAAGGGAGGAGAAGGGGAAACGCTGGAACTGAGATAAAGCAAAGTACATTCTAAGCAGTTATAAATGTCACTATATACACCATAGTCATATATATAAAAAATGTTCTTCACAGTTGTAAGAATTATGTCATTGTATTTGGGTTTTTTTAGGAACAAAATAGGACCCAGAAGAAAGGCAAGGGATCAGGGGACAGGAAGAAGGAGGTAGAGGGATGTGGGGGGAATACTGAACAAATTGTATTGCTTAACTGTGTGCATTTAGGAATAAGTCACAACAAATTCCAACATTATGTAAAACTATAATGCACTAATAAAAATATATTTTAAAACAATAGTCCCTCTGTATTAGTTTTGAAAACTGTGACCAAAACATCTGAAAAGAACTTAGAGGAGGAAAGTTCATTTTGGCTCATGGTTTCAGAATTTCAGTCTATGGCTGGCACACTCCATAATTCTGGGCCTGAGGTGAGGCAGAAAATCATGGTGGAAGGGAGTGGCAAAGAATAGCAGATCAGCTCATGATACCCAGAAAGCAGAGAGAGAGTGAAACCAAACTGCCAGGGACAAAATGTAAGCATGCCCCCCAGTGACCTACTTCCTGCAGTCACACCTTACTCTACACTTACCAGTTAATCTATTCAAGTAGATCATCCCACTAATCAAGTTACAGTTCTCAAAATCTGATCATTTCACCTCTGGACACTTGTTTCACACATGAACTTTTGAAGGACAACTCATATCCAAACTATAACTTATCTGTTATACACTCCCAAACCCCCAGTGGATGCCTGCAACTGTGGATAATTGCGAGCTCTATATATACTGTCTTTTCCTATACACACATATGTATGATAATTTATAAATTAGGCATAGTGATGTAACAATAAAACAGAACGATTACAACAAACCATAATAAAAGTTATCTGAATGTGGTCTCTTTCTCTCTCTTGAAATCTTTTAATGTACTGTAGACCTATGCAAGCTCAGCGTAAGGTTCATTCTTTACAGTTTTTCTTGGGCATATCCAAACTGCCAGAATCACCAATCTTGTATTTTGGGATCATTATTAAGTAAATAAGGGCTACCTGAACACAACCACTGCAACACTGTGAAAATGGAGCTTATAAATAAGATGGCTATTAAAAACGACTAATGGACAGATAGCATATCTAGTACAGATGCATTAGATGATGACTCAGGTCCCAGGAAGGAAGAAATGAGACCAGGACTACTCAAGATTTTATCACACTAATCAGAAGAGTGCACAATTTGAAATTTATGAACTGTTCATTTCTGGAATTTTTCACTTAGTATTTTGAGACCACAGATGACTGCCAGTAACTGAAACCATAAAGGGGAGAGAGGGGTTATTGTACCTTTTAGTGTCACAGGATGGAGTTCAACTGCTTGACGTGGTACGTGAGATCTAGCTTGTTTACTGTCATGCTGTAATTGATAACCCCTATCCCTAAAGTCTATACTCCAAGTTTGCCATGGACTTTTTATTTTTAAACAAATTTATTTATTTTTTCATCTTTTTTTTTTCTATTTTTCCAACACTCAGTTATGTATATGGTGCTGGGATTCAAACCCAGGTCCTCACACATGCCAGACAAGCACTCTACTGCTGAGTCACCACTCTAGCTCCAATGTCACAGGCTTTTATATGGATGATTCTGATCATTTATTTTCTTTTTCTTTTTTTCATTCTATTCTTTCTACCTAGAGTGTCCTGCTCAATTTTACCTTCTGGATAGATGTATAATTATCTTTTAAGGTTCCCTTAGTTTTGTACTCTCTACGAATCTCTTTCATTCCTGTGACAGAATTAACTACTCTCCATACAATGTTTCTCTGTTCTTTCATTTTCATTTATCCCTCTACCATATACTCATCATTCTGCATCATAGTAAGGATATGCATCTCTCTCTACCATTAGACTATAAGCTCCCCAAGAACAGTAGATATGACTCATTTATCTCTACATCTCTAGCACCTAACACAGTACCTAGCTTACTAAAGATACCCAAGTTTGGGGGAGAGGTGGGGTAGAGTGAGATGGAAAGACTACAGTTCAGATGACTTTTCCAGGTATCTGTGGTTCCTGATTTACCACATAAAATTATTTCTACTGTTTCAACTCATGTCAAATCTATATAATAACAGCTGCTCTATCTTATTAAACAAAAAGGAATCAAAAATGTAATGAGTTAGCACTGTATAAGCCATATGCCCACATAATCATTAAGAATTCACCCTACATGAAATCATATAAGCTAGGTTGATATAACATGAACTACATGTTATTTTTAATGCTTTTGACTCATGTGAACTATAATGGAAGTATGTATTAATTCAGATGCAGATTAAAAATATTTTCTATCACTTAATAACTGTATCCATACAAAAAACTTAATGCAAAGTCCTTCACCTAATGATTCTGAAATACTTTATAAGCATTACAGTTATACAATCTTAGCTCTAGGAAGGACCTTTGAGTTTTAAAAATCCTGAAAAAGTATGTAAAAATAGGCAATAAATCAATAATCCTCTAAACTCTACATAACACTTCACAAATTAAAATCAAAATAATTTGGAAAACAAAATGTACAAATTTCAAGTTATAATTTTAAAAAAATCCCACAATTTCAAGTTCAGAGGATGGAAAAATAAAACCTCTTGGTTCCTGTTCTATTAAGTCCATGAATGATTTCTGAACCCTCAATGGTTCCTACAATACTCAAAGGTAGGACAAATGTGTGAGTCTTTATTATACTGATAAGCCTTCTAGGAACAGCTAGCATTATTTCTCCATGAAACCCCAATCTGCCCTATTTGCAACAGTAGGCTGAAATCATGTCTGTTACACAAAATATAACTAGTAGTAGATTGTTGTTGAAAGGTTTATCTTTTTTGGGTTTTTTCCATCATGATTCCTTTGTCCCTATTTCTACCTTCATAAAAAGAAAGGGTCCATTTGTTGGTGTTCTTTTCCCAGAAAGTGTTTATTAGCTTTTGAGATTAAGAAAATTACTACCATATCCGTATCATCTTCCCTAGAATTTCTACATTCACAATATATACTGAGAAACAAATTGCAAAGCCTGCATTAATATTACCATTGTGCCTGATGCATCAGTGTCCTTGCAAACTTCCTTATTAAATATAAGATGGAAATGCAGGTAATCACCATTATTTAATACTGCACTGGAAAAACAAGCCAATGCAACTGCACATGAAAAAAAACACACATAAATATTTAAAAGGTGGTGTCAAAATCATCCTTAAATATTAATATGGCCATTTTTTGAAAAAAATTGAAATACTATTAAGCAGAAAAGTCATTTAAGGTAGCTATTTGTAAAATTAATCACTCATTTATACACAGACAATAAGCAACTATAATGGATGATCACACTGCAGTTAGCAAACAACAGAGCTGTAACAATGAACTAGAAATGTACAGGATCTACAAAAAGCAAACCATAATTTCACTGAAAGATCTATAATAAAATTTGAGTAAATGGAAAGACATGTTTTGATATCAATGATATATTAGATATTAGAGGACTCTGGGGGAAGGCAAAAGAAGTAGTACCAGGAATCAGTTTCCCCATCCAGACAACAGTTACACTGGTAGAATCTAGCTAACAATTTTGGAACTCTGAAGAGCCATTAAGGCTTTTTAATTTTCAGGGAAAGGCTTGGAAAGTAAGGTAAACTGTAGCTGATTTCACTTAAATTTCAGTTCTTAGCTCAACAAAAACTACTGTTCTCTCCCTTTGCCCAGTCTTCTTAGCAGGCAGGTGTGCATGTTTGTGAGTAGTTTACATGAAGCGTTTGAGAACTAGAGTTATTCTGACTTTGACTGCTACTTCTAATCATAGAGATTGGCAGCCATTATTGCTGCACTTCCATCGACTATTACAAATCCCTCCCTCCCTGGTCCAAATGACTTCCAGGAAATTTGAAAGGCTGTTAACTTCTCCCTCTTCCTCTTCATTACAGGGATATCCAGTCATTAAGAACAAGGAAACTCAAAAGCAACTGCATATACAAGGAAAATTAGAAAGTCATTAAGCATGGTCAAGTAAAGACAAAACTCAGAAAATATATGAAAATACCTTAAATTTATTCTTCGAACTTATCCTTAACAGAGACGGAGACAGACTACAACAATCAAAACTAAAACAAGCTTGGCATGGTGTGCACACCTGTAATCCCAGACTTGGGAGGCTGAGGCAGGAGGATCACAAGTTCAAAGCAGCTTCAGGACTCTGTGAGACCCTGTCTCAAAATCAAAAAATAAAAAGAGGGTTGGGGATATGGCTCAGTTGTGAAGTGCCTGTAGGTTCAATCCCTGGTACCAAACAACAACAACAACAACAACAACAACAAAAAGCCCTGCAAATAATGGGAATGGGGAGAATCTGATTTCCAGAGTGATCACACCAACATTCTAAAATTTGATTTTTAATAAATGATAAAAGTCATACAAAGAAATAAGAAAGCATAATTCAAAGAAGAAACAGAAACCAAAAAGAAATTCTGGAGCTAAAAAGTCCAATAACACTAAAAAATAAATAAATAACCACTAGAGAATCAGAGGCAAATTTGTCTAGACCCTTCCCCCAAAAGCAAACTTGAAGATAAAACAATTGAAATTACTGAGTTAGAGGGAGAAAAAGAAGATGATAGATGAAAAGAGAACAGAATCTAAAGGTTCTACAGCATGCCATCAAGCAGACCAATAATCACACTGTGGTAGTAATAAGAGGACAAGATGTCTGAAAAATAATGAACAAAAATCTCCAAATTTAATGAAAGATACCAATATTAATATCCAGGAAGCTGAACAGACTTCAAGTAGGATGAACTCAAAGAAATTCATACCAAAGCACATTATAATCAAACTATAGAAAGCCAAATTGAGTTGGGCATGGTGGCGCATGCCTATAATCCCAGAGACTGGCCAGGCTGAGGCAGGAGGATCCCAAGTTCAAAGCCAGCCTCAGCAACTTAGCAAGGCTCTTTCTCAAAATAAAAAAGGGCTGGGGATGTCGCTCAGTGGTTAAGCGCCCCTGGGTACAAAAAAAAAGGAAAGCCAATTAGAGAATCTTGAAAGCAGCATAACTAAAAAGACTATTTTTTTATTTTTATTTTTTAAAGAGAGGAACAGCGAGCAAGAGAGAAAGTAAGAAGCAGTTTTATTTAGTTGTTCATGTGGCTTTCGTGGCAGTAACACTTTGATGTGTACATGGTGCTAGGGTTCAAACCCACATCCTCAAGCATGCCAGGAAAGCACTGTAACTGCTGAGCCACCTCTCCAGCCCCAAAGACTATTTTTTTTTTTTACATACAATCTATAAAGATACAATTTGTGACATTAATAACTGAAACAGGTGGGGATTTGTAAAGGACCAGAACCTTTATACAATACTGAAGTTAAGCTGATATTAAGTTAGAACACCACAATTTGAGGATATTAAATGTAATACCCATTCTGTTTTTAAACAAACAAATTAGGTATGGAAGATACACAAAAAGAAATTAGGCAGCAAAGTAGGAAATAAGGGAAATGCTATGAACAACTGTACAACCTAGATGGTAACTGCTAAAAACCAAAATGTAACAAGACTCACAAAAAAATAAAACAAATCTCTGAAGATCCTTATTAACTAGGAGACTGAATCAATAATTAAAAAGACAGGATCATTGATTTAAAAAAACAAAACAAGAGGCTGGAGCGGTGGGTGGCTCAGTGGTCATCAGCCTGTCTAGCATTTGCAAGGACAGGAGTTCGAACCCCAGCACTGCATACACAATAAAGTGTGGGTGCAACAAAGACCACATGAAAAATTAAACACCACTGATTCTCTCTCTCTCTCTCACTGTCCCTCTCTCTCTAAAAACAAAACAAAACAACTAGGTCTCAACAAAGGAAGTCCTGGGCCTGATGAGTTGAACAGGTGAATTCTACCAAACATTTAAGAACTAAAGCCAAGCTTTACCAAAATGTTATGGTTTAGATATTAGATGTCCCTAAAAAACTCATGTGTGAGAGCGTGCAAAATAGGTTATAAGAGTTTCAACCCCATAAATGCACAAATCCCCTGGGAGGGATTAAGTGGGTGTTAATGGCAGGCAGGTAGGGTGTGGTTGGAGGAGCTGGGTGAGAGGGGTGTGCCCTTGGGATTTATATTTTATACTTGGTGATGGCTTCTCCCTCCCCTCACTCCGCCTGCTTCTTGGTGGCCATGTCCTGATCTGCTTTCCTCTACCACTCTTCTGCCAAGATGTTCTGCCTCAGCCTGGGCCCAGAGCAATGGAGCTGCTGAAACTTCTGCAACCATGTGCCCCCAAATAAATATTTCCTCCTCTATGTTGTTCTTGTGATCACAGCAGCAAAAAAAGCCAACTAAAACACCAATTTTTTCCCCCAAAATAGAAGAGAGACCACTTCTTAACTCATTCTGTGGAACCAGTATTACCTTAAAGCCAAAAACACTACAAAACTATAGACCAACATCCATTATGAACAATAATACAAAAATTGTCAACAGACTCTAGCAAACTCAATTCAGCAGTATATTAAAAGAGTTTACACCATGATCATGTGGAATTTATTCTGGGAATGCAAGGATGATTTAACACATGAAAATCAATCAAGGTTATATACTACACAAATAGAATCAAGGGGGAAAAAACAGTTATTCAACTGATGCAATAAAAAGCACTTGACAAAATTCAATACTTTCATAAAATAAACACTCAACAAACTAATAAAAGTCATAGAGGAGAATCATACACACGGTAAAAGACTGCAAGTGTGTCCTCTAAGATCAGGAATAAGGCAAATGTGCCTACTTTCTCATCACTTACATTCAATTAAGCACTGGAAGTTCTAGTCATAGTAACTAGGCAAGGAAAAAAGATATCTAAATTGTAAAAAAGCAGTTAAAATTACCTCTATTTACATATATAGAGTCTGATTTTACATGTAGAAAATTCTCAATTAGATTTTAAAAAAACAAAACAAAAAAGTAACACTCAGGAAAATCTATTAAGTCTAATAAATGAATTCAGTAAATTTACCAGGATTCAAAGTCAACACACAAAAATTAGTTATGCATACAAAAACTAACAATGAACAACTTAGAAAGTAAGTTAATAATTCCACTTACAATAACATTAAAAAGAAACCCAAGAATTATTTTAACCAAGGAGTTGAAAGATTTGAGCAATGAAAACTACAAAACATCACCAAAATCAAAGATAGGAATAAGTGGAAAGATATTCCATGTTCCTGAAGTGCAAAATTTAATACTGTTATGATGTAAATACCACTCAATGCGACCTACAGATTCAAAGCAAGCTATAGTAAAATCCCAATAAAGTTCTCTACAGAAACAGAAAATCCATTCTAACATTTATGTGGAATCTTATGGCACCCTAAACAGTCAAAACAATCTTGAAAAGGAACAAAGCTGGAAGACTCAAGACTTCCTGATTTCAAAACTTCCTAGAGCTACAGTAATCAAAACTGTGTGGTACTACCATAAAGACAGACATGCAGAAATACCAGGAGTGTGATAAAATAAACACATGGTCGAAGGTGGGCAAGCAAACAGACTTCACTCCTGCAGAAGGGTGGGCTGCCAAAGGGAAACCTAACTGGAAGCACGTGCAAGCCCATTGGGACTCCAGGGAGATTTATATTCAGTCTGATGTAAAGCTGCCCTTCACTCTGAATGGAGGAGCTCAGGGGTACAAACTACATGATTGGCTAATATAAAAATGGGGCGGTGCTGTAAAGGGTTAGCTGATTACAGGAAATAGGCAGTCATTAGAGGTGTAAGGAGACACCCGCATGGGAATTTTAAACATGGCTTGTTCCTAGCCTCACAGTTCCCTGACTTCAGATGGCTTACCACTTAAGTTATTGTAGTTATGTCTATATTGTATTACAGACTTTCATAGAAAAGAATATAAATCTCAACACCAAGAGAATTAGAGTTCAGAAATAAATCCACACCTTTCTGGTTAAATCATGTTTAGCAAAGGAACCAAGACTATTTAATGGGGTAAAAGTATTTTTAACAAACTATGAGAAAACTGGATATCCACATGCAAAAGAATGAGATTAGTTCCTTATACAATACACAATAATTAATTCAAAATACATCAAAGGCCTAAACAGAGGCAACAGCTTCATGACACTGGATTTGGCAATGATTTCTTGAAAGGGCAGAGTCAACAACTACAATAAAATTAGCACTGGATTTCAATGAAAATTTTTTAAATTTAAGAATTAAAAGTATCAACAGGGAAAAAAAATCAAACCACAGATTTTGGATGAAAACATTCATAAATCATACACATAATAAGGGATTAACATTCCAAATATATAGAGAACTCCTAAAATTTAACAACAAAAAATAATTCCAAAGTGACAAAGGACTTGAATAGACATTTCTCAAAAAAGAGATATACAAATGGCAAATAAGCACATAAAATAATTCCTAACATCATTACTCATTAGTTAACTACAAATCAAAACTACAATGGGATGCTTCTCCATACTGATTAGGACAGCCATTATCAATCAGAAAATAAAAACTGTTGGCAAATATGTGGAGAAATCGGAACTCCTGTGCATTTTTGATAGTAATGTAAAATGGTACAGCAGTTGTGGAAAGTAGTATAGCAATTCTTCAAAATTAAGAATAATGGCATATGATACACCACTTCTACTTCTGGGTATATGCCCAAGTGACTTGAAATTGGGATCTTGAAGAGGTATTTGTACACCTAAGTTTATAGCAGCAGTAATAAAAATAACTAAAATGTGGAGGAAAACCAAGTATCCAATTCAGAAGAATGAATTAGCAAAATGTGGCATTTACATACAAAAGAATATTAAGCAGCCATAAAAAGGAAAGGAATTCTGACACAGGATGCATATGAACCTCCAGGACATATTGCTAAGTCAAATAAGTTAATAACAAAAAAGACAATTATGTATAACTCTACTCAGATGAAATACTTCCAGTAAAAAAATTAGAATTTTGGTAGCTAGGGGTTGAGAGGGGAGAACAGGGAGCTATTGTTTAAATGGGTACAGAGTTTCAGCTTTACAGGATAAAGAGTTCTGGAAAAGAATGGTAGTAGTAGTTGCATAACAATATAAATGTACTTAATACCACTGAACCGTAAACTTAAACATGACTAATTTTTATGTCATGTATATTTTACAATAAAAATAACAGAAAAAAGAGGAATCAATGTTAAAGTTGACAATTTTCTGAAAATTAACCCATATATGAAACATGATCCCAGCTAAAACACAGGAGGATTTTGCTAAAATTAAGTAATTTTGTAAAAATTATTTTACAAGTTTTGAAAAATAAAGGTGAACATAAGTGGAAAATGCTGGAAAAAGTATCAGGGAGAGGGAGGGACTAACCCTATCAGATCCATTTTAAAAAGATTTTTAAAAATTAAATAATTACATGATAAAATTAATCTAAATGTCATTTGGAAAAATAAATGTGACTGTAAATAGGAAATTCTTAAAAAGGGAATTGGGGTAAACAAAACCTACCACTTATTAAAATATACTACTCATGGAAAACAAATACAGTAATTAAAATACTCTGATATTCAGAATGAACAGACAACTCATTTAATTAACATTTAATGCATATTTCTGAGACACATTTCTCTAAAATCAATACTGTCAGAAACTATGCTTTGTGAAACTGTATCAGTGAGAATGGACTATCCCATTATTGAATAGTGTTGGATCACTATAAAACATAAGTAGTGTCAATTTCCAACACAGTACTTCAAATAAGTGGTTTCCAGACACAACATTCCACATTTGTCTTAACTATAGGCTCCATGGAAACAAACAAATCCTTGAATCTGCTTCTGAGCCCAGGTCCCAAATTTATTAACTACTTGAAACACAGTCTTGCTGTGCTTTAAACTATCAAATTCTACTGCATTCAAGTTTTGTCTCAACTCCACCCTTCTCCATAATTGTTTAATAATCCTGGTTTATTCTTCAGTGAATGCTGGTACTTCTCTGCTGCACAAGTCTCCCTTACAGGAGCAGATTAACTTTGGCAGCCTACAGATGTAATCCTGGAGGTCTTTATCAGGGGAATTTATCATATTGAAATAGTTTATGAAAAAAATTTACACAAGGAAATTTAATACCTAATCCACACAACATTTCAAATCAAGAAAAAGACAACTTATTCAAGAAATGGTATTGAGTTGGGTGTGGTAAGCTCAGAAGGCTGAAGCAGGAGGATCACAAGTTTGAGGCCAGAATGGGCAACTTAGCCAAAAACCCTGTCTCAAAATAAAAAATATGAAGGGCTGGAAATGAATGTAGTTCAGTGAGAATGCCACTGGTTCAAAACCTAAAAACAAAAAAAAATATTGAAATATCATTTGGGAAATGTAAAAGGTAATAAGCAGTATCCCATTTTGATAATTAACAATTCTAAATGTTTCAAAGATTTCAATATTTTAAAAAATGAATTTACAGCTAGGAGAAAACATCTAGAATTACTTTTTGCATTTTTATATGAATTGAGATGTTCCCAAAACTCATAAGCAATGACTACGACAAAAATTATTACTTTATACATTGGATAAATATGGTGGTAAAGCTGCTGATTCAAAAGTATGTTTCTTTCTGGAATGGTATTTGGCAATTATCTTTTAAAATTTTAACTCAATATGCCTTGCTCAATCATTTCATGATGAGAAATCTATCTTAAAGACACAATCTTCCATGATGGTTATGATAGCAACAAACACAAGACGTTTGCTGATGAATTGCACATGTGGATAGATCATACCATACGATAGGATACAGCTGTTAAAATCAATGGTCTATGCGTTCTGATAAGAGAAGTGTTTGCACTTTTAGCTAAGATTACTATTAACTGTTAATAAGGTGTTTTTCTTAACCAGAGAATGATAATAATACAGAAAGTAAACCAGAGAGGAAAAACATATGAAAAAGTGTTGCTTACCATCTCTATGGCTAGCTCTCCCCAAACGTAACTACTATCCATTGTTTAAACAAAAAAATGCCCATGCCAGCATATACGTATGCACATCTTTTAATTTGCATTAAACAGATTATGCTATAACCATTAGCAGCCACTTTACCCTTTCCACTTATTTACACCATGACCTCACTCAATTTAACTGTGAAGGATTTAATTTTTTAGACAAGTCTGTGAAGCAATCCCATTTGACTTTTTAAATTCATGTGTATGTGTACATATGTACATATAAAATACAAAATGTGTGTATATATGTATATAAATGTGTGTGCACATATATACTATATATAAATGAAAATTTTAGCAAAGTGGCATGGGCAAGGACAAAATTCCTCTTATGTTTGATCTGATAAAAATTTAAATAAAGGTAGGCTATTTTATCTAGGAAGTGAAAAATCAAACTGCATTGATTTTCCCCACATTTGTAACACAAAAAGGATCTCTTGATCCCTTTCAGACTCCAAGTTTCAGAGTCACATACACAGATACCTGCTACAGACTTCCACCTGTACCACAGGCATCTAAAATTCAACATGCCCAAAAGTGAGTCATCACCTTCCTCCCTTAAAACTGCTCACCTTACCTTAATTATGGGTAATTATCTAAATTATTCACCAATGGGTTCCTATTTCACTTAGATCTGATTACCTAAATAAGAAACTAGGGAGACCTTCTTTTTGTTGGGGGCAGTAGGGTTCTTGGGGGTCTTTTTTTGAGAGAGGGACAGTGAAAGAAAAAGAGAGAATCAAGTTTAGTTTTTTATTTGGCTTTCATTGTTCTGACACTTCATTGTATATGTTGTGCTGGGGTTAGAACCTGCATCCTTGCACATGCCAGGAAAGCATGTAGCCACTAAGCCACTCCTCCAGCCCCTTGGGAGTCATTCTTAATGCTCCCCCTAATCCTCACTCCAAATCCAATTACCAAGTGTTGTCAATTTTATTTTCTAAATAGTTTTCTAATCCATCATCTCCTATTTCCTTTCGTCCTATTTCACACATTCTTCTTTCTAAGCTACTGCAAGTCGGATCATACTACAGGGGTGGCTAATTTATATGAGTTTTTTGTTTTCTACCAGCCTCTTATGGGTTTCCTTAATTCTCCCTCTTAGCTACTGCAATATCTAACCTGTCTCCCTAATTTAAGTGCACTTTCTCTTCAACTCATTCTGTTACTGGAATGATCTCTCTAAAATGAATTTAACCAAGTCATCCCATGAATTTTTTCATGCAACCCTATTGCCTACAAGACAAAAAGTAAGCACCTTTAATTAACACTATATAAAAGTCTCTTCTTGATCTAGGACTCTACAAGTGTCTGGTCTCATCTTTTGCTATCAAATACCTTACACTTCAGCAATTCTGAACCATTAATAGTTCCCTAAACATCCCAAAGTGTTTGGCTCTTCTATTCCTACTACATATCTGACTACAATGTCTTTTTCCCCATACTATCACCTCTGTAAATAAATCCCAATGAAATCAGGGTTTCTTAACCTTTATACTACTGGCATCATGAGTTACTGTTGTTGGAGCGCTCCTGTTCATGTAAGATTTTTGGCTAGATCCATAGCCTCTACTTACTAGATGACTGTAGCATTCTCACTAATAACAACCAAAAATTCAGACATGGCCAAATGTCCCCTGGAGGAAAAAAAATCAGCTACAATTAACTGCTCTGTTAACTTGTTGAAACAAGTTTCTCATATATACATAAAATATCCCAGAGAATATATAAAGACTAGTTGTAACACTAGTTGCTTCTGAGGAAGGCAAATGGATGAATGATTAGTGTAGGGGAAAAAAGTGTACTTTTCACTACATTTACTTTTGTCTGTTTCTAATATTGTATCTGTTCTAACCTCTTTATAAACAGCCCTGGTCTGAGACACTTCTTTCTCTGAACTGCTACAAAAGCCTGCTAATCAACTGTTTCTTCCCTTCAACATTCCCTTCAGTCTATTTTTACCAGTAGCCAGAACAATCCTTTTAAAACTGAAAACTGATTCTGTTACCTATTTGCTCAAAACCCTCCCAACTTCCTAATCTCACATAAAAAGCCAAAACCTCAAAATGACCTTCATATAATCTGCCATCCTATTCCACCCCTTTCATTCTGATCTCTCCTCTTTGTGCTTAGTGGTTTTGGAGGTAAGTAATGAACAAATAACAATTTAACAGAACTGATTTTAATATATTCCCTATGTTTTGCCTTTGAACTCACTGTCATTCCTCACACATCCCCAGGGTCTTTATACTTGCTGTTTTACGGTGGGAACATAGGCTCGAACACTCCTATGTCTCACTCCCAAACTACTTCAGGTTTTTATTTCTCAGAGATCTTCCCTGTCTGCCCTACTCTTACCCATAGCACTTATTAACATGTAGCATTATTTTCCTGTCTTTATTCATATTATTTTTTTTTCTATTTTGATCAGTGATTCTCAAATCTGAGTCTGCATCAGAATCATCTGGAAGGTTAGTTACAACAGTTTCCAAATAAAGAGATCTGGAGTGGACTGAAAATTTGCATTTCTACCAAGTTCCTAAGTGATGTGCAAATCCAGGGACTACATTTGTAGAACCAACATTTCAGAGACACAAAGGGAGAATGACATGATAAAATGAAGTGAAACAGCTGTAAGCCAAGGAATGCCAGTGACACAAAAATCTAAGAGACATATATCTCCCCTAGAACTTTGGGAACAGGATGCAGGCAACAACCTGATTTCAGACATCTACCCACCAGAACTGAGACAATAAATTTCTGTTGTTTTAAATGGCTCAGTTTGTGGTACCTTATTAAGGAAATCCTAGAAAACAACCAGGAATGCAAATGACTACATCAGGCTGTATGTAATTTCAAATTCTGCCCATTATCCAACCTCTACCAGTTTAAATGTGCTTTAAATATATGACTTTCATTGTAATGGTTCCTGTTTCAGAATCTCCCCAATATTGCCTCTTCTTGCCCTCAAAGAGTTCTGTCAACATGCAAGCCACAAGTTAGATAATTATTTGAATTTTCTTTTCTATTACAGCTTCTTATGGGTTTCCTTAACTCACAAGGAACAGCTTCTTTATTTATTTTTTTCCTCCAAAGGAGACTTCATAATTTTACACATGAAAGATTTGGGCCTCTATTTTCCCTAGGATACTTGAATTAGGCGCAAAATAAAAATTTAAGTTCACACTGTAGTTTCTTTCTATCCAGATTTTAAAATGCTACCTTCACATTTCATGGAACAAGTCTTTTCTTTATTTCTTTCTTCATTTAAAATAATTATCTAATCCCACCAAATTTTGAGGTTAAAATTTTATCATATCTTTCACGCTTGCTATGTATTTCATGAACTATCCCTTTACATAAACCTCAACCAATCTTTTAAAAGAATATTTCTATAAGGAAAATTAAACCTTTAAGTGTATCTAAACTGGATGCAGCACGACGCTAACAATTTTCAAGTTAAAGGTTTATTTACAAATGTACTATCACAAAAATTACCATCAGTAATTTTACCACATGAAGACTAAATTACCATGACTTGTAAAGTTAAGCTGTTTAACACAGCTTTTACTGCAGCATAAAATATACAAAGAGTAGGCAGCATATACTTATGAAATCACTTTTATATTTCTATCATTAGGTAAACAGTAACTCATTATGTGTAGTCCTAACTAAATTTGTGAAAAAATTCTAGGCATTTCTGGATATTTAATTTAATCGTAAATATAGACTCACATAATCTAATGAAAGCAAAACTGAAAAAAAATTTAAATGAACAGTAACCACAAAATATTTTAAATGCTGAATCCTAAGCAGAAAGATAAAGAAAAAACATATATTCTAGGCAAATTTGAGACATTTAATAGTTCTCCACCAGTACCGAAAAATCATTCTTTTTTTCTATGAAGAATTTTAAATGAGTCATACTTTCCTTACTAAATCACTGTTTTACTTAACATATGGTGAAAAAAGTTAACTGGTAACTTGAAGCTTTATATTCACTTAAACTATACATCAATATATACTAAGCCTGGCAGAAAATAAAACAAATACAGTTTATTACATGCAATAATTAGAACACACAGTGTCATGTGGACAAGGTTCACTTAGACGTTTCCCTGATAAGGGAGTGGAAAGCAATCATCTAAACTTCAAAAAACTCAGATTCTCACCTCCCAAGCTTATACCAGAATTAGATAACTTAAAACATTTTTCAAATGTTTTTTTTCTTGATATCCAGGCAGAGCTATCTCCGCTCTAGGGACAACTTTTAGTAAATAACACATTTCTGGCCCGTACACATTGCTTAATTATTTACTGTGATGTAAGGTTCTAACTTTACAACTTTTAAATTCATAATGAAATGAATTCATAGTTAGCATTGCTTTCAATCTTTAAAGTGTTAAAAGGAAATAAGATACCCACAATGAATTTGGAGAACTGGATTAGAAATTGAGTAAGCTTTCTGAGAATATTCGAGGCTTTTTTATTTGTTGCTGATGTTGTTTTTAAAAAACGGGGGTGGGGGCAGGCTCGGTGGCGCACGCCTGTGATCTCGGCGACTCGCGAGGCTGAGACCAGAGGAACACAAGTTCAAAGAGAGCCACAGCAACACAGCGAGGTCCAGAGTTACTTAGGGAGACCTCATCTCAAAATAACGAAAAAACGAGCTGGGAATGTGGCTCAGTGGTTAAGGGCCCCTGGGTTACGAAACATAGAGCCCCGGTTTTAAAAGTGGGGCTGGGAAGTGTAAAGGGCTAAAAAGGACTCCTAAATCCCCACCCCTAAACTGCGGTCTATTACAGAGCATGCAATTTAAACCCAAAGCAGTACGGACAACTTGCCAGCAACTAGTAACCCACAGCACTTTGCTGGGGGGGGGGGGGCAATATTTTTGTGGGAATTTTTTTTCTTTTTCCACGCATTAAGTGCCCCAATATACACCTGGTTCGTTCACTCAGCGGCAAGGAAACTTTAAAAAACAAATCAGCTACAGACAAACCTGATGATCCAAGCAAGCCCCGAGCGAGCTGCAGGCACTTCTGGACGGCTCCGGCTCGCAGGGCTACGAGGCGGCGCGGCGGCCGCGCGGCTTTCGCGGAAGGTGCCCACACCTGAGCGTCCCGCCGACCGGACCCGCCCTCCGGGCCCGGGCGGGGAAGACCCGGGGGCGGGGCACGCAGGGCCCAGCCGGGCAGGACCGCTAAGTGCCCCGGACCGGACGCCGGGGCGCAGCCCGCGCCTCACGCGGCCGCCCGACGCCAGGAAGCGCGCGAGGAGGAGATGTGGGGCCGGAGAGCGAAAGGAAGGACCCGCCACGGCCAGGAGGTCACATCTCGTCCAAATAGCGGCCCGTGGGCACCCAGTCCCTGTGGCGGCTCGCGGAGGCGCCGGGAAGTGGAAGTGCCCCGCGCCACCCTCATGAGACCTGACGCCCCGAGCCCCAGTCCGGACCCCAAGACACCTGTTTGGTCGCGCCCGGCGTAGGGTTCCACCCTCCACGCTCCGGCTCTCACACCCCGAGCGGGGGGGAGGGCGAGCGGAGCCGGGACCGCGGACCCGCAGCCTGAGGGCGCCTCCTCCGGCCGTACCTGACATCAGCTGCGGCTCCCTCTCGCCCCGCCTGGGGGGCGGAGGGGGGAGGTCGACAATGAGCCGGCGACCTTTGCTCCTCTGGGCGGCCGCAGAAGTGGCTCGTGGCCGCTAGCCCGGGCCGCCCGCTGCCGCCCAGATCATTCTCCCGCGACCGCGGCGGCAGCAGCTGAGGCGGGCCCAGCGCGCGCGCCCGCCCGCCCGCTCCGCCCCTCCCCGCAGCGCGTCCAGGCCGCGGCCCGCCTACGGCACAGCCGCCACCCTGGGGTCTCCTGGAGCTGACGTCGCGGCCGCCGCAACAGCCCCAGGGAAGGGCGGAGCCGGAGGGGGCAGGGAGGGCGGGGCTACGGCGACGTGCGGAAGCGGGGATTGGCCGCCGAGCACGCGCTCCGCCCTTCTGCGAAGGGGTCTGGGAAGTCAGGGTTTACAGGAGCAAGAGGTTTAGTTGCAGCCCCCTTGCGGATGTTTTCTACCGGTTTCACCTTTCTGATTCAGCTGTTGGGTTCTGCACTCTCTTCCGTACTTGCCGGGGCTGGAGAGGAGAGGGGCCCGGGTGAAAGCAAGGAAACAGCAGGACTGAGACTAGGGGTGATGGAGGGACCTTTGCGAGACGGGAACTAACTCTGCAGGAAACTCTAACCTGCTCTGAACCCGTCTTTTTTTCCCTCTTGCCATACTCTCTTTATTCTGTTTCTCTATGACTTTAATGATAGGAAATATGGCAACATGAGGTATGCAGAAGGGTGCTGCATAAACCTAATCTGTGAACCAGGAAGAACTGAAAATCTAGATAGTGATACCAGAAAGCCTCCTGCAGGAACACGTTCATGACCTTTGATTGTCAGTACTTTAGTTCTGCCCTACAATAGCAGAAGTTCTTCAGGGCTTGCAAAAGTCATCTCCTCTTGGGGAGTGGCTGCCACTTGTCCATGCAACCCCTACCATAGTAAGAATGTGGGAATAAAGTCTAGATCTTGTTGGCATTAACCATCTACAAGTCCAAGCTCCAGGATGGTAAAACAACTGTCTGCTTAATTTAAATGCCCAACTCAGTTCTTTAATATCCTATAACATAATGTTAAAAATGGACTCTGAAATCAGACTGCTTGGTCTGTATCATTTCATTGTTGCTAAATTATACCACAGACTGGTTAAGCTATAAAGAACAGCTTTATTTTGGCTACGGTTTTGGACAAAGTTCAAGGGAGTGCATCTGGTGATGGCCTTCTTGCTGGCAGTGTCCTGAAGCAGAATATCACAGGGCAAGAAACAGGGAGCTCGAAAGACACCTAAGTTGGCTTTTATAGCAGACCTGCTCTCTGGAAAGCCATTAATCCATAAATACATTAATCAGGTGAGTGGATTAAGCCATTCACCAGAGTAGAGCCCTAATCAACTCTTAATGGTTCCACCCCTTAACATCTCATAATGGGGACATGAGTTTTGAAGGGGACAAATCACATTGAAACCTTAATAGGTGGAAACCACCTATTTATTACCTGTGTAATGTTGGTAAGTTACTTAACATGCCTGGGAAAAATATTTTAATTGTTGTTATCTTTCCTTTAATTTTCTTGGTTGGGTTCAGTGCTAGTGTAAAGTTTGCCAGGACATATCATCAATAGATCCAAAAATAGTCTTCCAAAAGATTTTTTTTAAAAAAACAGAGGGACAGTGAGAGTGAGAGAAAGAGAGAGAAATAATCTATTTTATTTAGCTTTTCATGTGGGCTTCGTTGCTCCAACACTTCATTGTTTATGTGGTGCTGGGGTTCGAACTCACATAATCACACATGCCAGGCAAGCACCATAACCTCTGAGCCACTGCTCCAGCCCCTTCCAAAAAAATTTTAAAACTTAAGACACATCTAATGATTCTAATCCAAATGACTCTCTCTTTTTTTTTTCAGATGAGGAAACTGAGGCCAGAAAGATAAACTAATAGATCCATGCAGAAGAGAAATTCCAGTATCCTGACACCTCGGTTAGTGCCCTTTCCCTGTCCCATTCCTCCAGACTTCTCTGTCTTACATCCTTACTTCCAACCTCCTTTCCTCTCCCACTTCTGTACTGTTGTTGCCTGGTCTCATCCCATTCCACAGCTTCTCTATGCTCCGTAAACTCCCATAAGCAAACAAGAGAAGGATACTCCTCTAGAGGTCACAGTGTTTTAAATACAAAACAAAACTCAGGATTTCTTACCTTATTTTAATTTTATTGAAAGTTATAATGAACAAGGAATAACCTTTTTTAAATCAGTGAGCAATGATAAACTCTTCCAATAATAAATTAAGCCATAGTCATATCTAGGAAAATTATAGGAAAAAAGGAATGTCAATGGGAGCAATACTTGATCAAATCACCCATCCCCCTTCTGATGTTTTGAAAATTGTTGTTATTGCTTTATGAAAACAATACATAATTATTCAAATTACTTCAAAAAATTCAAACAAAACTGCAAAGATAGTTATAATTTGTCCAAATCCCATAAAGATAATCATTTCAAAAATTATGTTACATTCTTCTAGACACCTCTCTAAAACTAAAAGACACATAAGAACATGTAAGTACAATATTTCATAAATTAGATCTTTTATGCACAGTTCCTTTCTCACTGAACAATGTGTCATGGACAACATTGTTTTTCAAAAGGTGCATATGTCTGTTAAGTGAATGTATGATCATGTATGTTGGCAGTGTTCTATTGATTGATGTTTATGTTTTTTCCCCAAATTTTTACTGTTATAAACAACTTTTTGATAAATTCCTTGTGCATACACCTTTTCACAACTGTACATGTATCCCGTTGGACACATTCCTAAAAAATGACGTTCATGTCAGCTGATTATTTGATATTATCAAGTAGGAAAAAAAATTGTGGTTACTTTAAAAAATATGTGGGACTTTAGGTGGGACTCAAAACTAACCAGATTTTCCCATCAGAAACAGAAACACATTTGCAACACACGTAAACTTAGGACAGTGTTGTTTGGTTAGTGTCTGATGTTTCAGTAATATGTATCAAATTTCCTTGGAAAAAGGAGGTCGACATTGTCAGTTGTGTAAACCAGGTTCTTTCTTCCTACCAGCAGAATCCTGGGTTTTTTTTCTTTTCTTTCTTTTTTTTTTTTTCATGGTAACTGTGTCCAGTTAAAAATAAATGTTTACTTCTGGAGACTCTTGAAAGTCATGGCTGGACATGTGACCTGCCAATGAAATGAAAGTCAGTGTTTCTAGGAAGGGCTTAAGGAAAGCTTTAAGGAAGAAATGTACCATTAGCCACTTGACCTACCCACATCCTTTTCCTTAATTAGAACCTGGACAAAATGCTGAAGGTAGAGCAGACAAACTTCAACCATGATGACAAAATCCACACACTCAGTGTTAGTGGTATAGGAAACCCGAGGTGTCTGGGTTCATGATTGCTGTGGATGGCCAGCTTACTAGTTCTGGACCATCCACTGCTGGATTGTTGTTATGTGAGGGAAAAATAAATTTCTCCTATAAGAACGTTTAGTTATTTGTTTTATTTTGCAACTGTCAAATGTAGTTTCTAACTGACACAATAAGGTAGATCATCATTTATTTAGTACTCTGTAGAAAAATTTTGATCAGATAAGATGAACATGCAAGCTAATAAGCTAATAACAATAATGAAAAATTATTTTCTTCTCTAATAGACAGTTTTCCATTAAATACCCAAATATTAAATAAGTCATTTTATAGTAAGTTAAATTTTGTAAATTAACTTTTGTTCACATATAGTAATTTTAAAATGTATCCACAAATTCTTTCATGCTTCTTTCGAAAGATAGAGCTTAATTCTCCTAACTCTAAGTTTGGGCTGTACTTAGTAATTGCTCATAAATAGCATAAGATGGAAATGATGTAGTGGACCTCTGAGGGGAGTTTATAAAATATATGCCAGCTTTGTTCCCTCTGGAATTACTTGCTGGGAGTGTCACCAGACAAAGAGTCCAGGCAGTTCTGTCCAGGGAGCTGTGGGACCCTCAACTTGGCCCCAGATAGGTTATTGACTTATGCCATGGAAAAGCATTCCAGTACATGTTGAAAGCAAGGCACAGAGTTACTGATGAGGACAGCAAAGCAAAGGTATACATACCCCAAAAGCAGGGTTCAAATACTCCTTGTCTCTCAGAGATGGTAAGACAAGTGACTCAAGCAGGGTTGATATCTCTGACTGTAGGTACAATTCTCCTGGGAAGAAAAGTGGCAGCTCCTGGGAGAATTTTTGTGAAAATCAAATCCCATATCAATCATCTGATATTTGGGGTTTAGGATGTTTCATCTTGTTGGTTCAATAGTGTAGCCATATACCAGACACATTGTGTAGGTCTTTGAATCTGATGACATTTAAATTTTTATTCTAGTTGATCTAATACAAGCATATATTGCACGTTTTGTTCATCTAAAGAGACAAGCATGATTAGTCTCATGCTCATAGATCTAGATCTCCATTTAGTAAGGGGCTCCTTTTCTCTCTCCCTGAGAGCCCATCTGTCTAAAAGGAAGCTAGCTGTCATGTCATTGTCATAAGGTCACTCAGGCATCTTATGGAGCGGCCCAGTTAGTGAGTATTAAGGCTTCCAGCCAATGGCCATGCAAGTGATTTTGAAAGCAGATCCCCCAACCCTAGCCAAATCTACAAATGACAGGATAAATCCCTGGCTAACATCTTGACTGTCACCTCAAAACAGACCCTGAGCCAGAACCACTTAACTAAGCTGCTTCTATATTCCTAGCCCCCAGAAACTGAGATAACACATGTTTAAATAATTGTTTTAAGCTACTGAGTTTTAGGATAATTTGTTATGCAACATTAAATAACTAATAGAGTTGAATATAATAGAGCCTGGCATATAAGCAAGTGTTATTTGAATGACTAACAATTGTTTTTTTTTTTTACTTTAATGGATTATGTACAATGCTGGTATAATCTTTGATCCTTGGCACCTGCATTGTATAAGGGTTTTATGATATGACTGTAAAGAGATCAATTGTGAATCTTAAAAACATTGATGGTCCTGGATGTAAGAAGGTGGAATAAGCAATGATATCCTGAAACTTGAATTCTTTCACTAGTCTTTATCACTGATTAGCTGAGTGACCTATGAAAAGTCACCTAAATCATCTAAATCTCAATTTCCATATCCATTTGTTGATGACAATAATCTCAACCTGTCTAAAAAGACAGCACATGTGGCAGTATAACTATAAAGCATTAACATTCTTTCAATTAAATTAGTTTACCTTTCTAAATTTTTAAGTAAGTAGGCATTAAATATTTTAGGTGCAAATATCTTAGAGATTTTTCTTCCAAGAGGTGGCCACTTAGTTACTGATTTAATTGTATACAATTGTAAATATTAGCATCATTCATAGGCAAGCAGTTTGGACTTAAGTATATAACAGGATGGTAGCTTATTTAATGTCAGAGCTCATTTTATTAGCCTGTTGAAAATTTATTGTGCTTTAAAAAGAATACATAATTATGACTGACTCCTTTTCATTAATTAATTTCTAACTGTGGCTGGGTCTCTGCCCCTCTTTATAGCAGCAGTAGTACTTAAACATTCTTAGTAATAAATATATATTTAGTAGTAATTTAGTCTGAGTCTTAAGTGTTCATCCTAGAGCAAAATTGCACCAAACAGTAAGAAAATAGATGGTGGAGTATATGTCTTCCTCTTTCAGAGAGGACTTGGTACACACAGGGAAAGGCTTTATACAATGGAATGTCAGTGGTAGAGATTATGTAATTATTGACAATACAGTTTGGTAGCATGAGTAACTTAAGAGGTAAAATATGTTAGGATGAATAAGATACAGCGTTAGTGTAAGAATCAAGTCCTGATTATGTGGTGGATTAATTATCTTCGATTTCTGATTTTACTGAACAGTGGTCCCTCCTTCTCCACAGGGAATTTTTCAAGTGCCCAGTGAATACCTGAAAATACACATAGTACTGAAGCCTACATATACTATGTTTTTTCTCTATGTACCTACGTATGATAAAGTTTAATTTATAAATTAACACATTAAGGGATAATAATATCTAATAATAATCAAATAATTATGAACATGTACAATGAAAGCTATATGAATGTGAATATAATCTCTTTCTACCCACCCCCCATTTATGTACTGTAGATTTCAGCAATCTCAGCCTATGCTTTTGGGTTTTTTTCTTTATTAAATCAAGATCTTTGACCTTTCACTTAAAGAAAGTACTTTGGCTTCTCTTTGTCATCCACAAGTTGTTAGCATTGCTACTCTTTCACTTTGGAGTCGTTATTAAGTAAAATGAAGATTACTTTAGCACAAGCACTATAGTACCATGATAGTTGACCTCATAATTGAGATGGCTACTAAGGAAAAATGAGAAGGTAGTTTTTATAGTATTGACATGCTGGACAAATAGATGATTCATGTTCTCAGAAGGATGAAATTGGATGGCATTAGATTTTATCATATGTTCAAAAGGACACATAATTTAATACTTTTGATTTGTTTATTTCTGGACATTTTTATTTAATACATTTATTTATTTATTTGTTTATTTTAAGAGAGAGGGACAGTGAGAGGAAAAGAGAGTCAATTTTATTTAGTTTTCACATGACTCTTGTTGCTCCAAGACCTTGTTGTGTACGTAGTGCTGGGCAAGCGCCACAACTACTGAGCCACCACTCCAGCCCTATTTAATACTTTTAAACAACAGTTGACCATGGGTAAATGAAACCTGAGAAAGTGAAACTGGATAAAGAAAGATTGCTGTGTCACTTCTTGCTTTCTGCTACTTAGCTGTGACCCAAAATCATTTGAAATTATTGGCTTACCTAGACATTGGATTATTTGTGGTTGTAGATAATTTCTAGTACTAAAAAGAAAAATTCTAGGGAAAAAAAAGACATAGAGTTTCATGTATCCCATTTCCAATATTAAATTGAGAATTAAATGGAAAATGGACCAGGAAACTAAGATGAGAGAAGACAAGTTACAGTGTATTTTCAATGAAATTTCTCATCTGTTGAAAATACCTGCCAGTTCAGAGCAGAGAAGAAGATGAAGAAAAATGGAAGCCTAGGAAATACTTTTAACCTCAAAGGAAACGGACGCAACATGACTCACATACATTAGTTTGAAAGCAAGGAATGCAGTGTGTACATTGAGGAACTAGAGTTATCTCGAGAAATATTCTCAACTTGTGAGGTTAGGCTTTCTGATGTTCCTCTATTCTTCTAGTTCTTTGGAGTAAGAATTGTAATATTCCTTAGTTGTTTTCCTTGGTGGCTCACCAAAAATAGATTTTTTTTTTTTGTAAATGGAATAGGTGACACCTGCTTTAGTTTGAAACTCCAAGGGAGTATATTATTCATGAATGTGCATGCTGCATATTATTGTAAAGAAATAACTTAAATATTTTAGCTACATAGCATAGCACAATTTTTTTAAGTTTTATTTCAAAATCTAAATTTGGACTGTAGTAGCTACCATTTGGGAATTTTGTCCACATCCACCTAGATACACCCCTACCTTAGCCCTTTTCTGTAACTCCCATCAACAGGTTGAGTCCCTTAGGTATCTTTATGTGAGAGAACCTTTCTCCCTACAGGACTATTGCTGATTGATACAGTTTGGTCCTTGATGGAATCCGAATCAATTAGATTCCTACTTCTGGGAATTTGGAATTGGGACAAAGGCTTTTGCTATTCTTTGTTGAAGACTGAAACTGTAATTAAACATGGATTTTAAATGAGGCATGTAAACCCCAAATAAGTCATTCTGCAGGAGGAGAGAGAAATGAATCCGACTGTCTGAGAAACATTGTTGACCCTGAGCTGTGGGACTCCTTGAGAGAGGGGAAAAAAGAGAAAGTTTTATGTTCTCCTACAGTTTTTCCATGACCACTACTGCACGAATGGTTCTACTGCCCAATTTCATAAGCCTGTGTCTTGTATCCTTATATTGAATGACATTTATTTTTTGTGAAATTAGTTAGAATGGATAATTTTTGTGTTGTTTAAAATATATTTTATCACTTAATTTAAGAGAAACCAGGGCTGGAGCGGTGGCTCAGCAGTTTCTGCGCTTGCCTGGCAGGCACGAGGACCCGGGTTCAAACCCCAGCACCACGTACACAACTAAGTGTTGGAACAACTAAGGCCATGTGAAAAACTAAATAAAGTTGTTTCTCTCTCTATCTCTATCACTGTCCCTCTCTCTTTAAAAAAAAAAGAGAGAGAGAGAGAGAAACCTAAATATTTTACCAACAAGAAATAAAACATGTTTTGAAAACTTTGGTCTGAAGGAATAATGGAAGGCCTATGAAAAACTTGCAAAAATTACAATCTTGAATAAAGAGCTAAATGGCAGTCAGATGCCTCAAGCTCTTGTTCTCCCATTGAAACATAAAACACACACACTCTCACACCTTCACACACACGTATGCAGAAACTGTTAGAACCAATTTTTGCAAGGACTCTGGAAACCAGTAAAAGGTATACAGCAATCAACTAAGTGCCAAATCAAGAAAAAGGCACTTGAAAATGGTAGGAATGTTTTGTGGTGGTTTTGCTTGCCTTTCACCTACCCCTTTTCTTTCTTGGGGACACTTAGAGTGGCAGTAGTCTTGTGGCAACAGTCTGGCAAAGCTGCTACAGCGAAGAAGAAACAACAGTCTTACAGCAGGACTGTCTAACAGCACTAGCAAACCTGTCTCTAGCATGGAGCTGTTTACCAGGTTCCCAAAGGAGCAAAGCAGACCTTGTTTGCAAATTATTATTTTCTAACCTGACTGGAAGTCCTATGGCCTGAATTTGTGTTTCCCCACACATTCATATATTTTATCTCTAACCTCCAATGTGACTGTACTAAGATTGGGCCTTTGAGGAAATATTCAAGCTTAAAGTAATGTAGGGTCCAATCTGGTGCTCTTATATAAGAGGAAGAAACACCACAGTGTGTGCTTGTTCATACATGCTCTCTCTCTCCCTCTCCCCCCCCACCCGCCCCCTCTGTCTCCCTTTTCCACTCTTTCTCCTTCTCCATCTGCCTCTCTTCATCATGTGAGGACACAGAAAAATGGATCCCATCAGCAAAACTCAATGAAACCAGAAACCAAATCAGCCAGATATTGTACTTTGTAGCCTCTAGAACTATGAACTATGAAAAATAAACTTCTGCTTTTTAAAAGACATTCATCCTGTGGCATTCTGTTAGAGCAGCCCAAGCAGACTAATAAATATTGATTTAAGGTGCTTTTCTGTATTTCACCTAAGTCAGAACTTAGGCCAGAAAACTTGAAAACACTGCAGGCTTAATTAACAACCCTGGGGGTGAGATTATAGTTGAAACCTACAATACTTAGACAAAAACTGGGTCGAATTTGTTTGGGAAATTAGGAAAGTCAAAAGCAGTCATATACACAACGGGAATTTAGAAAGCCATGCACATAGCCAGGGCAAGACATGCTCAGAAAACACCTGAGGAAAAACCTAATAAGCTTTCACCTTGGGCTGATCCCTTGGCACAGGACAAATCTGACTAATTAAAGGAGGGTCCTGGCTCAGAGCCATTTTGTAAAGACTGAGAGAGTACAGGAAAATCCTTGTCAAAACACTAGCGGAACACAAGCCAAGGGAAAGACTTCAATGATCTCATTGACAAGAAATACAGAGATTGCAATAAAAGTTTGTGAAAGGCATTAAATAAAGGAACTGCCAATTGGTTTACAGTAGTAAGTCACACTTTTCTACTAAAAGGGAAGGCATAATAATCCATGAGACAAGCTCAAGTTAAGTTGTTAAAAGAATTCCTTGATGGAAATTATTTACCTTCACATTTTATTGCTTCGTTTCCTGAAAATAACTTGGGAGATGCTCGTGATTTGTCCATCTCTGAGTCCTTGCATCCCACCCATTATTTCATTTTAAGAAAAAACAATTATTGCAGAGATTTCTGTATTTTTCAGCTGCTCTTTTGTAAGAAGCACTTTTCCCAAATAAAACAAATAAATGAGCTGCCACAGTCTTTAACAACCTGGAAACTGAAATATTGCAAACAGGTAAGGAAGAATCTCATTTCCAGTTAACACATTATGATAGTCAAATGTCCAGTTTTGACTTTTAAAAAAATCACAACGCATACAAAGAAATAAGATATGGCTCATTAAAAGGAACAAAACAAATAGACACCATCACTTAAGAGTCTAGACATTGAAATTACTAGACAAAAACTTTAAAACAACTGTCTTAAATAAGGTCAAAGAGCTAAAGAAAAACATGAATAAAGAACTAAACCAGAAAAAAAGTGATGTCTGAACAAAATGAGAATATTAACAAAGAGGAATTATGAAAAAGAGCAAAAGAGGACTTCTGGAACTGAAAAAATACAATAATTAAAATGGAAAAAAGATTCAGGGAAGCTGAACAAGCGTAAGGAAGATACAATTAAAAGATAGGACAATTAAAAGTATTGACTTTAAGGAGCAGAAAGGAAAAAGAAAGATGAGCCTCATTCATTATTGGAATGCAAATACTAAGCCACTTTGAAAGACAGTGTGGCAGTTTTCTCACAGAACTAAACAGTCATAATATACAATTCAGCAATTGTGCTCCTTGGTATTTACCCAAATGAAGTAAAAACTTATGTCCACACAGCCAGTGCATGTGAATATTTATAACAGCTTTATTAACAATTGTCTACACTGAGAAGGATCCAGGATGGCTTTCAATAAGTGTGCTATGGACTGAAAGTTTGTGTAGTATCCAAAATTGATATGCTGAAACCCTAATCCCCAGAGCGACTATATTTGGAGATGAAGTCTCTAAGGAAATAGTGGTTTATTAGGTTGTAAAGGTAGGTCCCTGCTCCAAAAAGATTCATGCTCTTCTAAGAAACGTCAGAGAGCTTGCGTGTTTGCATTCTCTTCTTTCCTCTCTCTCCCTGCCTCCATACCCACAGGAAAAGCTATGGACATATCACAAAGGGACCATCTATAAACCAGGAAAAGTGCACTCACCATATACTGAATTTATCAACACCTTGATCATGGACTTCTAGTCTCTAAAACTGTGAGAAAATTAATTTTTCTTAACTCACTCATCCAGTGGTATTTTGTTATAGTATCCTGAGCATACTAACATAGGTAAGTGAATAAATAAGCCTGTTGTACATTTAGACAAAAGAATACAATTCAACACTAAGAAGCTGTCAAGATACAAAAAGGTATGGTAAAGGGCTGGAGCGGTGGCTCTGTGGTTACGATGCGTGCCTGGCATGAGTTAGTTACACAAGTTCAAACCCCAGCACCACGTACACAATGAAATCTCTGAGCAATGAAGGCGACATCAAAAACTAAATAAAATTGATTCTATCTTTTTTAAAAAAAAAAAAGGTATGGTAGAACCTTAAGTGCATATTACCAAGTAAACAATCTGAAAAGGCTACATACTGTATGATTCCAACCAGATTATATTCTGAAAAGGCAAAACTGTAAAAAGGTTATGGCTGTGGTAGGGGCGTGACGGGAAGGATGAATGAATAGGTGGAACATAAGGGATTTTTAAGACATAAAAATTCTTCTTTATAATTCTATAATGGTGGATGTATGTCACTATAAATTTGTCCAGGCAGAACATATAACATCAAGGGTTCACACTAATATAACCCTGTGGATTTTGATTGATAGTGATGTGTCAATGTTGGTTTATTGATAGTAAAAAATATATCACTGTGGTGTGGAATGACAGTGGAGAAGGCTGTGCATATATGGGGATAAAGAAAATGAAAATCTCTGTACTTTCCACTCAATTTCACTGTGAATATAAATGCCTTCAAAAAAATAAAATGTTAATTTAAAAAAGTGAACAGAATCTAAGATATCCTTGGAACACCACTAAACAAATCAACATATATATTATGGAAATCTAGAAGACAGGGAAAAAGGGGCAGAAAGAGTATTTGAAAAGATTATGGACAAAATCTTCCCAAACTTAATTAAAGATATTAACCTACAAATCCAAGAAGTTCAGTGCACTCCAAATTGTAAAAATCCAAAGATACCCATAATGAAATATTCTAACTAAACTGTCAAAAGACAACGGTAAAGAGAAAGTCTGAAAGCATGAGTAAAGAAAGACTTGTCACATACAGAAATCTTCAGTGAGTTTAAAGTTCTGTTTCTCATCAGAAACCATAGAGGCTTGAAGACAGCAGAGAGAGATATTTAAAGTGATAAATGAAAAAACATACTCCTAAGAAGTCTGTATTCAACAAAACTGTCCTTCAAAAATCAGGGCAAAATTAAGACATACTCAGACAAAAGCCGAGGGATTTAATCACCACTAGAACCACCATACAAGAATGCTAAAGGGCATCTTTTAAGGTTAAAATGAAAAACACTAAACAGTACTCAAAGCCATATGAAGAAATATCTCCAGTAAATATAAATACATGGGAAAATATTAAAACAGGTATTTTATTTTTATTTGTAAGTCTACCTTTTATTTCTGGCAGGATTTAGCAGATACATACAAAATTTTGTAAATCTGTTGTTGAACACATGATGTAAAAAGATGTATTAAACACAGTAACAGAATAAAGGGAGAGCGTAATTTGTATGTTTTGGAAGTTGTTGGTATCAATTCAAAATAGATTGCTATAAATTTGGAATGTGAAATGTACTTTATTAATATACTTTACGGGGATGAATATCCTTGGCCATGTCTTTAAGAGGCTGAGGATGATTTTGAGGTTTTATAGAAAGGGGAATGAGGGAAAGATTGGGGGTCCACATTGTTCATGGCTACACAGTTGCCAAAGCAGGTGATATCGATCAGGTGTGGTCTGTACATTTTTATATCAGGATTGGTCAGGCAGGTCCTTGTCCCCAACCCCTTAAGAAAGTTACTGTTACCTCTGGGGTAGCTTCCATTCTTCAAAAGATGTTTATCCAATTAGAGCTTGTTTCTAGAATTCACGATTTCTCAGAGCAAAGGCACAGATGCAAAACAGAAGCAAACAGGCCGAGTCTTTAATCTGCTTTTAGCCACCGTTTGAACATTTGCAGGCAAAAGTGAAGAGTCTTCCTTGTTACACTTCCAGTGATTTTCACTTGAAGGAAAAGAAGGTGGGGGGAACCCTGGATAATTCTATGAAGTGACATCTTTATTGGATATGATTTAAGAGATACACTAATCTTAACAGTACTTTTTAGGAAATATAAAGGGAGGCTTTATTTTTTTAAATATTACTTTAGTAGGTTTATATATAGTTTAAGATTATGTGTTCTTTAAAAAGATTCATTTTGAAAATTTTTTATTGGTTATTTTTTCAGTAGGGATAACATAAGATTATACAATGACATAGAAGCATGGAGCTTAACTTGTTCTAATTCAGTCTCCAGTTTTTTTCCCTTCTCCTTTCCTAATATTCTTCATATACTACGTTATGTAGGAAATCAAGTGTTTCACAGATGGTAGGCCAGTTAAACTCAATGAATGCTATTTTTCTCAGTGTTAGCTAGTCTAGACTGTTAGGGCAAAGTCTTGAGAAATAGAACCTGTTGTCTCAAGGAACTGCCTTGAATGTAGACAGCTGCTTCAGCTAAACGACATGCCCCCTTTCGAAGCATCCATCCAGGGATTGATCACCAAAAGGGTGTAAGAAGTCCAGCTTCTGGCTCCCAAACTATGATACTCCTTAGGGCCATTCCAAGTTTGGAATTCATCATGAGGTTATCCTATGCCTTTGTTAAAACTACAACACAGTCCAGCTTTGCTCTCTGCCTAACCCTGCTTCCTTCTAAAGCTTTCACAGGTGTTAATCTCAAAAGCACTAATATTCTTTCTGCATGCTGAGCTCCCTTTCATTTTGTTTCCTGGGAGCCAGCCCATGACAAAACCTAAAGCAGGAGCAGAGCTATTTCTCAGCCCTCCTGAAATTCAAGACCCTTTTTAAGTCTCTAGAGTCAACAGGTGTCATAATTTTGAGTTGCTTCTGCTTATCTAGAGTGAGCTTTCATGCATGGAAGATCCATTAACATCAATGCTCCACGTTAGAAAAGAAGAAAGATAAACCCCATGAAACCTACTAGTGTTGTTATCTGTCCACAAATGAGCTTGTGATCATTTAACCATACTGATCATTTAACCAGAGAATTTGAAACACTTTCAGTATGCCAGTCCTCTTTATGGTTTCCTTACCATAGGGTAAACTTCACTAGAATCTGCACATGTACACATGTTTTAAGGATACTTGAAATAATGCATACTGTAGAAAGTTGAGAAAGTATTTGTTTTCTTACATTTCTGATACCATTTGAAAAATTCCACCATGATACAACACAATAGAGTACAACCTATCGGACAAAATGCATTTTAATCCTGTCACTGTTACTCACTAGCTGCTTTCTGAGCTGTAATGGTCCTCAAGTATAAAAGGGAAATGATGATGCCCAACTTTTAGAATGGTTGTGTTGGTTACGTGGGAGGATATTTGCAGAGGCCCTAATACATTGCAAGCACTTAGTACATGGCAGTTATTTTTATCAACTGTGTTTTAGTCAGCTTTTTCGCTCCTGTGACTAAAGAACCTGACAACAATTTTAAGAAGAAAAGTTTATTTGAGAGCTCAGTTTCAGAGGTCTTAGTTCAGGTAAGGCTGGGTCCATCCTTAGGGCTTGAGGGAAAGCTGAATATCATAGAAGGCATGGCTCCAGGGAGCACAGAGAAGCTCCAGGACACAAACAAAATATATACCCCAAAGGCACTCCCCCAACGACACACCTCCTCCAGCCATGCCCTCCCAGCCTACAGCTACCAGTTAATTCCTATCAGGGTATCAACTCACTGATTAAGTTAAGGCCCTCATACCCAATCAATTCACCATAGCCTTCCAGGATTGTCTCACACGAGCTTTGGGCGGACACAATTTACATCCAAACCACAACAAACAGCTGTCATGATAATAAGTAGACTGACAAAAAAAAAAAAAAAGAGGCAATATCTTTTCAATAAATATTTAAATTTATTGCCATCTTTTTTAGTATCCTAGTAGCAAATAATGATTAGGAAACATAAATATACTCATTATAAAAATGCTTATACTGAAATGTGTTTCACCCAAGAGGCAATTATCTCTAAATGAGTTAGAGTAAGTGATTTCTAAGTTCTTTTTCAGCTGTTAAAGCCTCAAGAGTCTATGGATTAGAATTATTTTTTCAAAAAGAGAAGCAACTGTTTCTCGGAATTTGCTTTGAGTTGAGCACATGTCCCTCAGTAGTAAAGCATCCCTGGGTCCTCACTGCAGGGGTTAGAGGGGAAGGTAGTTACATGTCAACATCAACAGAACTATAATTCCATCTTCTTTACTAGTGGTCCAATTGAAAATAATTTAATTTATTACAACATTATATAGATTAGTAATAATTAAATTATTAAAAAATGGAATTTGCTGCCCATTAATTTGTTCTAGACTTACTATTGTTTAAATTGCATTTAAATTGATTGTTTTTTTGTAGCTAATTATTTTTCTCTCAATATTGTCCCTGTCTATGGAGGCAACTCTGTCTAAAGAGAGTTTTGCTTTCTTTCTGGCATCTGTTAACTTTAGTCCTGGGAACCGGTTCCTCTAGTAAAATTCCTGCTACTACTTCACACCTTTTGACAGGTTTTTGGACGCATGTCTTCTCTTTCATCTTTTGTGCCTAGGAATGAGTTGCATGTGTGTGTGTGTGTGTGTGTGTGTGTGTGTGTGTCCTTTGGAACCAATTTAGAGTTAAACTTTACCCCTACTTGGAACTGGACTTGACTTGTCTCTTATTGAATAGGTCCAGATTACCAGAGGCACAGACCAGCTTTATATTTTTCTTCTTTTTAATATCTTTCTCTGCATACATCTTCCTACTTCTTACCTCAGAAGAGAAGTCTGACTTCCTTTCTCATAAGAGACAGGGTAGCATCTGTCTAGCATCTGTCTCTCTCCCTGCTGTACTTCAGGCACTTAATATCCACATTATAGCATTGTCAATCAAGATACTACCCATCCTTTTAAATGTCAGACTTTTGACGAGGTTATCTGTCTAGGAAAATGGCAGGGGCAAAGAGATGAAGGTGGAAGGTGGAGATTGAACAGGGAGGTAACACACTATAGTTGAAGATTGAGAAATCTAGGTGGAAGGTGAAATGGCATATGCACAACTAGAATAGAAAGAAATTTCTAGAGTTCAGAAGAACCAGCATTCCATTTCCATGAGGAGACTGGAACTAGAGCCCAAAATAAAATATGGAACAGTACGAGGGACAAGAAGGACACATGTGTTGAACAGGAAAAAATTGACAGATGGAATGAGGATCAGGGAATTTAATTAGTTTTGCTTTTTATGTACAAATGACCATTGATGGCATTACTGCCTTTTATCTTTGAACTATAGAAAATATTACCCAATTTATAAATATGGGTGAGTGAAAAGCTCTTAGGATTTAAGAAAGGAAAAGAGATGTTGTGCTCCAGTCTGCAAAGCTCTGAACTGCTGGCCGAAAGGCTAGTTCCTTTTTTCCATTATCTTTTAAGTGTGTTTTTATGAAAACTGTTTATGACACCATTTACATAGGGAATGCATTCTTTGAATTGAATCACCTTAAACGTGAATATTTTGTAATATAGTCGATAAGGAGAAAGGGCCCTTACTAACATTATGTAAAGATTGCACATTAAAAAAAAAAAGTAGAAAAGCAGTGAGTTGCTGAAGGCATTACAATCAAATTAAGCTAAAATTAGAATTTCTACAAACTCTCTTTCAGTGTATAAAGCTTTTTCTATTGGACTTGAGTCTAGCCTTTGCCTTGAGGAAGTCTCCTATTGGTGAGGTGGACAGGAAGGAAGGGAACCAACGCCTGCTGACCAACACCCCCACCCACCACTTTCTCTTCCTCTCCCTCTCTTCTACTTTGCATTTATTTCTTTTTATCTCTTTCTCCTTCCCATTCTTCCTCTTTTTTTCTCTCTTCTTTTACTTTCTGATTTTTTTATAGCACTCAGTATGTGGTCTGCCTCTTTCTAGTTTTTCCTTTTTATTTTTCAGTTCTAGATTTTATATTTGTCTTTCCTACTAGAGAAAAAACGTCATTCTTACTGTCATAAAAAAAAATTAAGTTCTTAACTCTTTCTGGCTCTGTGACAAGCATTGTAAAAAGGGAATTTATATAGACATTCTGACCTCCAAAAGTATACAAGCTATTGAGTTCCAGCTGTGATTTTATAACACGCTCATGGTTCTTGACATTTTTTCTATTTCTCAGTATCATTAAAAATCTGGTGATAGCAACAAATTGCCTCCCTCCAAAATATAAAAGTCACAGACTTACTCTATTTAAATACATTTTCAGAAGGTTCAAAAACTCCCTGTTGCCTTCAGGAGTTTATAACTTTAAAACCCTGCTAGTTGTCTCAGATGTCACACAATTAGAGATAGGAAGATTGTCTTAAAACATTCATAAAACATAATTTTATTAATAAAATAAATATGCTATATAATATTCATTTTGTGTCTTTGGGGAGAAAAAAAAAGGAATATTATCAAATTGTAAGTCAGTTATAATATCATCCTAAAAGAACAAACATTTATTGAGCACCTACTGTACACAGATATGTGTGTGTGTGTATATATATATATATATAAACATGTATATGTGTAATTATACATATATAAATTATATATAATTAGTATTATACATATTCCTTAGTGTTCATGGGGAACTGGTTCCAAGAACTCCGAAATAAATAAATCTATAAATGTTCAAGTTCTTTATCTAAATTGATATGGTATTTTCAGTCTTCAATATACTTATATACTTAAATCATCTCTAGATTACTTATATTACCTAATACAATGTAAATGTGACTTGAAGAGTTGTTACACTGCATTATTAAGAGAATAATGGCAAGAAAAAAGTATATGCATATTGAATATAGATGCATTTTTAAATATGATCCATATTTGAATTCATGGATGTGGAATCCAGATATGAATGGCTCACTGTGTACAAATATATGTGTGTGTATTTATAAATATACAAGTATGTATTATATACATATAAATAATTTTCATAATTGTGTCATAAAGGAATTATTACACTCAACTATGGAAATTGTGCAGAAAGATTAAATAGCTGACTCAGATCACCTGTTATTAAATAGTAGAATCAGAATTCTAACCCATATCTAACTCCAGTGTCCCCTTAGATGATGATATCTTATTTATCTCTTCTACTCAACACAAAACATAGCACTTAGGAGGTACTTATGTAATGTTGAAATACCAGTTGAATTAAACTGAACAGAATCAGGTATAGAGCCCTATAGAAGATCACTGGAAACTAGAGACCACTGTCCACACCCAATCTCACCCAACCTCCCTCTCTGCACAGAAAAGAACATTCTAACAGATTCTAAAGAATAGGGAGCACTCCACAGACTTTCAGAGGAATATTATAATTTTACTTTACTCATCAGAGAAATATGTCAACTCTAGCAATGTGAGGGTAACAGACTTGAATATGCCACTTTTCCCTTGAAAGGAATGTGCTACGAAGTTAACAGTAACTTAAGGAAACCATTTTTGGTTTAGCGAGTCCTCACAACATTAAAGAAAGCATTTTGGATGAAGCTCCTGAAATTTAAAGAACAATTTGAAATGTGCCTAAGAGGAAAATATAGCAATTTTAGTGTTAATAGAGTTCTCAGATTAAGTCTGATTTTAAAGGAAAAAGAATCTCACTGATTGCGGAAATTGTTAGGAATGTACATGTCCATACTCTAACAGAGGCTAACTAATAATGAAGGAAACCGGAAGTGGAAGAGGATTCGTGAAGCAAGTGAAAGCAACTCTGAAATTATAGTTCAAAAGAAGATCTTTAGGAAAGCTAATAAACTCTTATCTAAATTGAGCAGGGTACAATCTAAGAAACCAGACAAGTCAATAGAGTGAAGCAGAAGCAGTAACTGAGTTGTCTTGATAGATAGGTTATGATTTAAAATAAGTCCATCTTGACTTTAGGTCAGGACAAGATCCTGATGCATAGCTTTTTAATTTCTCCAAATCCTTTCCTAAAAACATACCAAGCAACAATAATAGCTAAAGTTCAACTCACCACATCCTCCTGAAAACCAACTGAAAAACATCCTCATGAGTCTTAGAACAGTGAAAACAGTCTTAGAACATTTTGCCTCACCCAAACCACAGACAACAGCAGGACCCATACTGGACATGCATAGGTTTAACAGTTCTGCAGAGGCTATGGAGAGGAGAAAGCAAGAATTCTGATTGTTCTAAAGATACTGTAATACAGAAATTTCAAATGAATAAATAGAAATGGGCCCACCTTTAGTGGAATGCTCAGCAAATGAGTATTGTCAGAATAACAGTAAAAAGGTGAAGGCACCATACTCCAGTTAATGGGTAAAATAAAAAAGCTCTCAGCCATACACTAAGGATCTATGGAGAGAGCAGAAGGCAAATGGATGACTAAAATACTCGAAGTACTCAGAAAAAACAAACAAACAAACAAAAAAAAACACAAAACTTCTTTCCTGAAGAAAGTACTGCCATGAAGAAAATTCAAATTGAACTCTTATTTTTCTCTGCACTCTTTCTTAGTGGACAAACTGTTTTTCTCCTCTATTCTCTGAAGAAATGCCTCTTACACTTGTATACACTGGTGCACAGGCTACTCCCAGATACTCTGTATATCCTACTGATCATCAGTTCTTTCACCCTCTCTCTTTCAAGTCCCTAACCCCAAATTCATCTTCACTGTTGGTCTTGTGTGCCTAAATCTGTGTATTTTGTTTTTGATTTGTCTTATTTTGTCTAACTAGAGGCTTTTTTCTTCCCCTGTTTTTCCTGTTGTCTTTATTCAGAGGGCAATTAAAAGCTCTAAAAACTCTATTTCCTGTCAAATAATGTATATTTGAGCATACCTGTGTATGTTGTGTCTGTGTCCTGTCTACATGTATTTGTTATCTACATGGTACCAAAATTGTCATATAGATAAATGAGTGCTCATAAATTAAAATTAAGTTTTGGTTCATGTGACTTAAATTGTTTCAAAAGCACAAAGCTTGTGCAGGGTGAATCTCAAAAAGTTTCTGATTGGATTGTCTGTGGTTAGCATGATCGACTGAAGTTATTTTAGGTTCTTTTCAAAGGTCAAATGTTGATGCACTGAAATAGGCTAGAACCTCTGTGTAACAAAAAGTTTCTTAAAACATTGATCTGCTCTTATCTATCAAGACAGTCCTTGGTGTCACGTATTATTGTTTAGCAATATCTCTGGTGAAATAAACATTGTTATTTTGGATTATTACTGTACACTATGTATTCTATATTTTGCTTCAAAGATTAATCTTGTTTAATATAAGGACCTTAGTGTAATTATGATGGAATTACTGGCTTCTTTCTATATTAGGTGTGTTCATGCCCTCCAGATACACAGATCTTTTGAAGTTTGAAATTTGGGAGAGCACTTTACCAAGTTGCTGTTTCCAGACTAAATTGTCTACAGCAGTAATCTCTTTTCAGACTGGTATGGAAACAACAAATTAGGTTGAAAATTTGTCATTTAATTGTAAAATGTATGTCTTTTCTGTCAAACTTGAAAGATTGTGTTGTATAACCCACTACCTCCATTTTAGATCCCCCTCCCCACCTTTGAAGATAGTAACTCCCTCACCTGTGTATGCCCACCTCTTTCCAAGGACCCCTTCTAGTACCCACCCATCCTCTTCCAGTGAACTTTGATGAATCACTACAACCCACATCCACTCTCTCCTAGTGCCGCCTACGCCCTCTTTGCACCTGCCTCCACCTAATCAAAGCCAATTGCGCAGAAGGTGCACCTGAGCTCCTCCAATTAGAGCGAAGGGCAGTATTGCATCAGGTTGGAATTAAAAACCCCTCATTTCCTTGCTGGGCGTGCATTATTTCACCCTTCAGCGGAAGTAAAATTTCAGCCTTGCTCACCCACACTCCACCACGTGTTTGATTTCATTTATAATATGTTTTGTGGTAAGATGTCCTATTATAATCTGTAATAAGGAGACTTTGGTTTGCAATGTGGAAATTTTTATAGGTTTGAATAGAGCCCTGCCTTGCCTGAGATAAGTCTCTGCCTTACACCCTACTCCATGTTAGGATAATTCAAAACTAGGCTAAGCTCATTTAAGGTGTGTTCAAAGGATAAATTTACAGGTCTTCCTGGAGGCAAAATAGATACCAAAGACATTAATGTTAAAGTGTTTCTTGATTTAAAGCTATTATCTAAGCTAAATATTTTAGGGCTTATTAATTCCATTTTGTATTTTCCTTATAAACTTTAAAACTGTTACCTGTTAATGCTTTGAAGAAGTACTAATTCTAACATTAAAAAAAACCTGAGTTAAGACACACCATCTACTATAGGACAGATAAGATATAATACTAACTTCTAGTAGTATTAATTGCCAAGAGCCAGGCTTATCAACCATCTGAGTTGGATCATCACCGGGGACTACCTTTAATGGTAACATGGCCTTGCTTGAGAAACATTTTTGTGCATAGCACAGAATGTCTAATCTCAGCCCTGAATTTCACTAAAAAAAATTACAGCTGGTGACTCAGACAAAAGTCTTTGATAGCCTTGAAGCAGTGGCATGCTGAAGGGCAGTGTGTGTGCAGAGTGCAGAATATTTCTGTCCTTCATTATGGCAGAGCCCTGCTTGGGAAAATCCTGTACAGAGTACAGAATGTTTCTGGGCAAAGGTTTAGTAATGTAAAAACAGTCCTAGACTTGGAGTCCAGACACTAGTTGCAAGGTAACCAAAATTTAAACAATCTATTCACCAAAATATTCTTGACCTTCAAGCCCTGTCTGCTTTTTAGAAGCTTTCTCCTAGTTAACTTTCTCATGATAAAATCCTGTAAAATAAATGTGCTGTGCTAGCTCTGGCTCACTGTTCCTCCATCTGGTCCCAGCTTTTTCTTTCTATGTCTATGTGTCTGTGTCGTCTTTATTTTTATATCCCTCATTACCCATTGCCGGTACTCAAGTTCAGCCGCACAGGTTGTAGTAGTTATTGACCGTGATTAAATGAAAGGGGTTACTATAAAACTGCACGCATTAAAGTTAAAGCCCAGTACTCCCACTTTGAGACTGGTGGAACTGATCTTCTGGATATTTAAAACCAAAATTTAAAGAACCAAATTCAAGGAAGTAAAAGGGCCAAGGAAAAGCAGCCAATATTTCGGCCCTGGCCTTTAGGGTCAGCCAGGACCCAGAGAACTATGGGATAACCTCTGCCTTGTATCTCTGAGTCACATGACCTCCCAATCAGGGAGATCAACCAACCACTGCATATTCTGCAAAGAAGAAAGTCATTAGAAAAGGAAATATCTGACGATTTCAAGGGAAGCCACATGTGGTCAATAGGACCCTGACTCATCTTGGAAGATGGCACGACTAACAGAGGAAAGCAGAAAGAACTTCTCATATGTCCCTGAGAGTGGCCTCCTGAGGATTCTCAGCTGACCCTAATAGATAGGCAAAAGGTCAATTTTGACCAACTTGGTCTTAAACACCTGGCAGGAGAGTTATAACCAAAGCACAGCCATACATGAACATTTAAAAAGAGATAATGATTATTTTGTTGTAACACAAAATGTATGCTTGTATCAGTCCCCCCAAGGTAAATAGTTCTAATATTTATCCCTCAGATCATTCTAAAAGATGTAATATGGCACATAAAAGCCCTAACTTTACCTAGAGAGTCCTAAGTGACACAGCTAAAGGGATTCTTCTACTAACACAGAGGTAATGCCAATAAAAAGCTACATTTACAGAAATCAGATGGTATTCCTGAACTCAATGGGAAATGTGTGCCATTATAAAAAGTAAATGTGTTTTTATTAATACCATTAATGTTTCTAAGGACCTGAATCTCCTCCACACACAAATGACATGTCAGACCACATACTAAGCTCTCGTCAAAGGTTTAATAACACTGACTGTTTTGGTACTAATAGCTTGCAGAAAATACTGTTTTGCTATATTGTTTATTGTTCTAGCATGATCTCTCCCCCTATGTACACTATGTCAATCACCTGCCAACCACCATCATGTATCTCTGGTCTGCCCTGATGCACAACATGCGTACAGCCCATTAAGTACCAGACAGTCATGGAAATATCCTCCATGGAGCTGCCTCCGAACTTCTACTGAGACCCCCCAGATAAACCCTCTACTGAGACCCCCCAGATAAACCCTCTACTGAGACCCCCCCAGATAAACCCTCTGGAGAGTTTCCCTCAATGCCACAACCAACACCCACCATCAGCACAAGCAAGCCAGAATCATCATTGCTCTTTTCCCCTGATAGTAGTCAAGGATTTCTTCAGAGGGGTAATTAAAGAAGAGATAGATTATCTGTAGGCAGATAGAAATGGGGACCGTGGAAAATGGGATCCCACCCCCCAAGTTAAAACCCTAGACTAAAATCTTTGTTTTTGGCTGCCTGACAGGAAGGTCCCACTCACACGTGGATGCCCAAGTCTTATTGACAGGAACACCCTAACCATGGTTCTTACATTTTTAAATAGTTTGGGAAAAATCAGAAGAGATTTAGTGTCCGGTCCCGGCCGGCAGGGACCGCACAAAGCATTCAACTAGACCCATTTGCTCTTAAGTTCTCCAAACTCTTTATTTCTCCCTTTACCTCGGCTAAAGGCCTCCAGGCGCTTCCTGCCTTCCCTCTCTTAGTGTCTAGGCCCTTAAGGCATTACATTTAGAGTCAAGGCTATTCACATTCAGAGTCCTTGTTTCTATTGCCATACCAGAGTCCTTATTTCTGCAGCCGAGGCTCTTACTGTCTGCATCTTCTACCGCTGCTGATCTCTCTGACTCTCTCAGGCAGCAGGTGGTGGTCTCTCAGGCAGCTTGCGGTTGTCTCTGCTTTCCTCCTGACTGCTGCTTGCTTCTTCCATGCTGCTTCTTCTCTGACTGCTTCAGGACAGGGCTGCTTCCTTGCTTGCTTCCTTCCTTCCTTCCTTCCTTCCTTCCTTCCTTCCTCGCTTGCTTGCTTGCTTGCTTCTGGACAGGGCTGCTTCTTCCACCTGACTAGTCGCTACTCTATTTATCCATTACAACAGCCAATAGGGGTACAATGCAAACCCGTTTATCCAATTGTACAAATGAGTGACCAAATAGCTTAGTCCTGTGGTCAGGCATTACGTCACTAAGGAAGATACAAGCCAGCTGGGTCAGAGTTGTTTACCACCAATTCTTTTACAAGCCAGCTGGACCTCATGTTGGGGGAATCCCCAACATCTCCTCCTTTTTTTTTATTTTTATTAAGAGGAGGATAACAAACAGGTGACTGTGTATGCCTTAGGTTTTTCCATTCACACCTCCCCTTTCTTACCCGTCATTGGAATAAGGTG
>PVKS010010452.1:17177-60199 GCA_004027875.1 Aplodontia rufa | reverse complement strand
TAGTGTGTCAAGACAAAACTCAAATTGTCCCCAATTGCCTCAAATTATCAATACCTCCCATTCTGTCCTACCTTAAGTTGGTGAGAAGAAAAGGTGAGGATGATTACAATCAGCTTAGTTTCAGGTCAATCCATCTGGCAAACTGAAGAGCAACACAAAGAAGACTGATGTAATGGTCCCAAACCCTTGCCCTCTACTCGGCCTAAAAAGAAAGGGAAAGAAAGAGAAAAAAAGGGCGTAGGTAATGCAAATCCATCCTTGTCAATGGGTTTGACCATCTCAGAAGAGAAAATCCCCTTTTTATTCAGTAAGATTTCTTTTTCACTTTTTTTTTTCCTGTTTCTGTAAGTGTTCTTGCTGTGTTAATTGGTTCATGGGTATACACACATACACACACACACACACACACACACACACATTTTTAAAATCTTCTTATGCACATAAATTTTCTAAATAATTTTTTCACATATTTGTTATTTTGCCTTTGGAGGTTTAGGGTTATTCATGTATTTAGTTCAGTTTGATATATATTTTTTTTCATTTATTTTTCTTCTCCCTCTAAATGCCAAATCCTGTTTTCTGTCTTTCTATATATTTCATTTGCTTCTTTTAGTTGCTATTTGATTCTCTTTATTTATAGCTCTTGCTTCCTACTTTTCTTCTGCTTTCCCTCTGTATATTGTTGAAATAAAGTTACTGAATTTTGCTTCCATAACCCATTTTCTTTTCTCTTAATGAACGGTAATTTTACAGTCTATTAGAAATATTTGGTCTATGCAAGTCTTGCCCCCACCATTCATGTTATTGCAGTAATTAGTAATGTGCATGGTATAGTTGATACCTGCTACTTCCTTTAATGCTTGCAGTAGTCTGTGTCTATTTATTATTGTTGCTATTATTAATTCATGACCCTGCCCTTCCTCTTTTTGTGGCAATTAGTGTTGTAGATGTCATAGTATGCAACATGTATTTATTTTAATGTGCATTGTTTTTGCTGCTGATATTGCTATTGGTTTTTCCCACTTTTTTGTGAGAAACATTATGAGTTCATAATGTGGAAACTCTACTACTGAGCTATATCCATAACTCAGTACCTGTGCATCTTGATCCACACTAAAACTAACCCTGCTCAAGCTTCAAAAATATGTTAATACACAAAACAGGGGCAGGAATACCCACAAAGTAGCAAGTGGTCCCAAAATACAAGCCATTAAGTGTAGAGGGAACATCAAGTCTACTCTGGGGAACCAACTACTATAGCAAAAACAGATAGAAATTCCAAGACGAGAAATTCCAGTAAGGCAGCAGCTCTCCAAAAGTGAACTGAAAAACAATTGTTCAGTGGCAAACTGAGAGGCATTGGTGGTTAAAATTAACATTAGAATTACATTGAATCTACATTACTGAAGCTAGGAAATACCAAAAACATACCATGTAGTCAGAAAAGTTAGCTTTACACCAAAGAACACCCTTATTAAAGAGGAAGCAGAATCCCTTTCAACAAATGTACAAATTAAAGACCTCTGAAAATATGAAGAAACAAACAAACAACCCTCACCCAAAATTTACCCCAGAGAAAGAAATTTACAGATATGGAAGGGGATGAAATTACAGAGAAAGATTCCAAAGAAATTGTTTGTTAAAAGAAAATTTAAGGAATGAATTAAGAGAGAAAATATAGGAGATAGAAGACAACTTCAATAAAGAGATAGACACATTGAAAATAAACCAAACTGAAATCCTAGAATGAGAGACACAATAAATCAAATAAAAAGTTCTCTTGAATGCGTTACTAAGTATTAGATAACATAGAAAATACTTCAGGCTTTGACAAATGAATATGTGAACTTAAAAACTGAGTATGTTGTTGAGAAAAAAAATAAAAGAGACAATGATCAAAATATGTAGGAACTCCTATAGGAAAACATTAAGAGATCAAATATAAGAGCTACTCCAGTAGAAGAGGACATGGGCATGTAGGTGAATTGCATTAAGTAACTCTTTGGTGAAATAACAGCAGAAAAACTTTCAAACATTAGAAATTAAATGAACATTCATATACAGAAGGCATATAAGTCACAAGAGAAAAACATCAGGTGATATTGCAAGCAAACCAATAAGGTTTTCTTCTGACTTTGAAACTCAGAATCTAAAATCCAGAAAGGCTTGAAATGAGATACTCCAAACTCTAAAAGAAATTTTCAACTAAGGTTGATATAACCAGGAAAGCTATCATTCAAAATAAAATAAGAAGTAAAAACTTTCCATAATAAGGATAAACTAAAAAAAAATCATTATCACTTAAGCTCACACTATAGGAACTTAAAGAACTCTTAGAAGAACTAAAAGAATAATCCCATAGCCCTCAAATTGATTAAGTTCACTAGAAGAGAAATTTAAAAAATGAAAATTAAAACTGAATTAAATAGATGAAGCAAACCAAAGTTGGAGGGAAAAAATATATCATTCTGAATTTAAATGATTCAACTCTCCAATAAAAGACATAGAATGGCAGAGTGGACTAACAAATAAGACCTAACTATATGCAGTTTGCCAGAGACTCATCTTATAGGCAAACACACATAGACTTAAGGTAAAAGGATAGAAAAAGAAATTCCATGTAAACGGAGTCCAAAAACAAGTGGGGGAAGTTATTCTCAGGTTTCACAAAGCAGATTTCAAGCAAAAATGAATCAGAGGAGTCAAGGAAGGTCACTACATACTAGCAAAGGAAACAATCCACAAGAAGTTATAATGCTAGTAAATATTTATGCCCTAAATGTCAATGCACATATTATATAAAATAAACAGTTCTTGGCACTGAGGACAAAATGGACCTAAACATATTAGGTGACTACACCACAGACCTTCTAACTAATATATAATCATCCAGATATAAAATCAACAAAGATAAATTTGACCTAAAATATAATATAAATGTACCTAACAGACATCTATAGAATATTTCATGAAATAACATCTGAATTCACTTTCTTCTTAGCATCTCTTGGAAACTTTTCCAACTCGATCATATTTTAGGTCACAAAACAAGTTTTTGCAAGCAAATAGAATTCAATGCAATACCTTGTATCTTATCAGATGATGATGGGATGAAATTATAAATCAACAGAAAATAATTTAGAGAAACCACACAAGCACATGGATATTGGACAATAGTCTTTTAAATGAGCAAATTTTCATAGGAGAAATTTGTAAAAATCATAGAATCAAATAAAAATGGTGACAGAATGTTCCAAAGCCTCTGGAACACTTTTAAGGCAGTTTATAAGGGAAAGTATGAGTATTAAGTGCCCACATTAATAAAATTCAAAGAAGTCCCAAATAATATAAGGATACATCATAAGGCCCTAGAAATCAAAAACAAATTCCAAAATTAGTAGAAGATAGAAAATAAAGAAGATTGGAGCCAGAATAAATGAAATTGACAATAAAAATGCTATACAATGAATTAACACAATGGGTTCATTCTTTAAAAAAATACATGATATTAATAAGCCATTAGTCAAACTAAACAAAAGAAAGAGACAGAATTCTCAAATCAACAGCATTAGACATGAAAAGAATATCTCAACACAGAAATTTATGAAATCCAGAATATTATTAGGGACTATATTTTAAATACATATTCCAAATAAGTGGAAAATCTGGAAAATGTTGACAAATTTAAAGTTCTATGACCTATGCTAATTAAACCAAGAGGATTTAGAGAACCTAAATGAACCAATTTTAAGCCATGAGTTTGAAGTAGTAATCAAATGTCTTTCAATAAAAAAAAGTCTGGGACCAGATTGACTCTCAGTTGAGTCCTACCAGACCATTGAAGAAGAACTGATGCCAATTCTCCTCAAATTATTCCATGAAAATAAAATCGCTACCAACTTCATTCTATGAAACCAGTATCAACCTGATAACAAAACTACATAAAGACACATCAAGGAAAGAAAATGACTTGCTAATATCTAAGATAAGCATAGATTCAAAAATTAATAATAAAATATTAACAATTAACATTCAAATAGACATTAATAACATTGTACACCATGATTAGGTTGGATAGGAATGATCAAGCTGCATTCATCCCAAGGATGCAAGGTTGCTTCACTGTATATAAACCAATAAAAGCAATTCATCACGTGAATAGAATGAAACACAAATTATCATGAGATTATCTCAACAGATGTAGAAAAAGTTTTTGACAAAATCAGCAACATTCATGTTGAAGATATTGAAGAAATTATGAATAGAAAGAAATTATGTCAACATCATAAAAGCTGTATATAACAAACTCAAAGACCACATCATACTGAATGGAGAACTGAAAGAATTCCCTTAAAAACCAGAAACAAGAAAAGGATATACACCCTCACAACTCTTCCATTTAATTTTTTAATCTTTATCCAAAGAAATCAAACCAGAGAAGAAAATTGAAGGCATATGAACAGGAAAAAAGAAGTCAAATTATCTCTGCTCATTAAATGATCCCACACTCAAAAGACCAGGAAAACTTGTAGATCAGATGAATATATTCAACAAAGATGCAGGATTCAAGATCCTGATAGTTTTCCAATGCTTCAATAATGAATCTTCTAAGAAAGATATTAAGAAAGCTATTGCATTATATATATATATATATATATATATATATATATATATATATGAATAAATCAAATTAAGGAGGTAAAAGTCCTCCAACATTAAAATTATAGAGTATCAAAAAAATTGAGAAGAATATTGGAAAATGAAAAGACCTATCATGCTAATGGATATGTATAACTAATATTATCAAATATTATGTTGGTTATGGGTTTGTCAAAGATAATTATAATTATGTTCAGACATGGTCCTGCTTAGATTTCTTTAAGGGACCTTACTGCTATAAATGATGTTAAATTATTATTATTTTTTTAATGATTTGTTGAAGTATATTTGCAACCCTGGAAAGAATCCAACATGAATATGGTATGTGAACTTTTTCATGAGCTGTTGAATTTGATTCTCTAGTATTTTACTGAGGATTTTAAAAATCTATTATCATCACAAATACTTGTGGATAGTTGGCTTTTTTGGCTATGTTTTTGTCAGGTTTTATTAACAGGGCAATGCTGACAACATGAAATGAGTTTAGAGGAATTCTCTTACTTTCAAATTTATAGAATAGTTTAAGGAAAAATTGGCATTAATTATTTCAAGTTTATCAAAATTCAGTCAAGCGTAGTCACATGACTGTTATCCCAGCTACTTATGAGGTTGAAGCATGAAGTTTGCATGTCTGAGGCCAGCCTGGGTAAATTAGCAAGACTGTATCTCAAAATAAAATGAAAACAATAAGATGGGGATGAGCTAAAAGACAGATCTCTCTTGTGTTCGATTCCCAGTACTAGCACCACAAAAGAAAAAAGAAAAGAAAGAAAGAAAGAAAGAAAAGAAAAGTTAGTAAAATTCAGCAGTGGAGTCACCTGAATCCGGGGCTTTTATTTTTGGGAGAAATTTCATTACTGTTACCCCTTACATGGTGATTAATTTTAATGATGGGAAAAGTGAGATAAAATGTTGGTAAAGATCAAACAGAAAATAATGAATTAGAAAAAAGAAAAGGTGTATACTAAATTTAATTTCTAGCTATCAGAAAGATTTTTGTTTTAAATATAAAATATTGTATAATCTAAGAAACATAAAACATTTAAAAATTTACCAAAAAAATGAAAAAGAGAAAAAAGACTATGGACTACTAAGAAATCTATTTTTAAAATCACTGCATGAAAGTTATTGAATTTAGGTTGTCTAGAAATAGCTAAGCTAACTTGGATTGTTAAAAGAATAGTACATACTGCAGAATGGAGACGCAAATTTAGAAATCAAATAGAATAGTATTAACTTAACTTTCAAGCACACAGTGTAATGTCCAAAATAACTGGGCCAAAGAAGAACACCAGAACATACATTTGTGAAAATTGGCTCAGATCAAAGGAAGTAAAATAAAATAGACTCGGTTCAAATCCCTGGCTCTGCAATTTAACCCTGGTGTAGCACTAAAGGAGCAAATTAACCTCTCAGAATCACATTTGTTTTGACTTTAAAATGAAGAAAGTAACTGCATAAAGGGTTAACGCCACAATTGAAGAGAAGGCTTAAAATAATATTAGGTACACAATAAATAAATAATTGATGGTAATCAGAATTTATCATTTATAAGATATCTCCATCCTATGTAAGGTATTGAAAGGGATGAGTTGAATTTCTCATGTGACTTCCATGGAAAACACTTCTGCAATTCATCTGGGTGATACTGTGTTTTTCCTCAACTTGCCCATCAGTAATATAAAATTTCATAAAATAGTTTCTTAACTGCATGTAGAAGTAAGAAATTGCTATTTATGTTCACATGTAGTTACTGTTTATATGTAAGTTGTACAGTTAATGAATCTTGAATTTGAGTACATCCGAATAAAAATAACATGTGTATGTACATACTATTAAAGTTTAGCCACTTCTAATTAACTATGAGTTTTTAAACTTAAGACTCTTAAAGACTTACAGAAACTGTTGAAAAGAAATACAGTAGTTGGACAAATTGGGGAATTACAGTAGTTATTTTTTTCACTTGAAAGATTAATATATTCCAGGTACACATTGACCTTTGTTTGCATTGTACCATATAAACTTCAAAAAGGTACTATTCAAAAAAGAGACACAAATGTGCAATACACACATTAAAAGATGCTCAGTATTATCAGTCACCAGGAAATGTAAGTCAGAATTCAATGAAATATCACTTCAAACTCATTAGAGTGGCTATATTCAAGCATTGCTAAGAATGAGGAGAAATTAGCATACTGCTGGTAGAAATGTAAAAAAAGATGTATGCGCTTTATAAAACAGTCTGTCAGTTCTTCAGAAGCATAAGCAAAGAGTTATCATATGAATTAATAATTTTTCTCCTCAGATACAGGAGAATTGGAATTATATTTTCTCAAATACAAAAACTTTGCAGTATTCATAATGTAGTCAAGATCCCATTGCCTGTCAACTGCTGAATAAATGAAAAATAATATCATATATCCATACAATGGAATATTAATCATAAATTGTTATGAAGTACAAATACATAATATGACAAGGAGAAACATAGATAATCTTATTCTAATCAAAGAATATAGTCACAAAGGCCACATACCATCTGATTTCATTTAAGTTAAATGTCTAGATTAAGTATATCCACATATTCCTAAAAAGGATTAGTGGTTTCTTACAGCATTGGAGGGAAAAAGGGAATGACTGTTAGTATGAAGAGGTATTTATTTGTGAGATAACTACAATGCTCTAAAATTGAATGGGGTAATGGTTTTAGATGTCTCATGTTCTCAAAACTCAGTACCAATCCATGACAATCTTTGTCAGTGCATGAATCTCAGTTTTCTCCTAATTTCCAAAGAAACTGATTTCTTAAATAGATTTCTTATGTTTGCTCAAATCTCCATAAACATTGGAGGAGCATCAGTTTCAAAGCCAACTAAATTAGAGTTTGAGTTCAAGGTCCGCCTGCCCCTTGCTGGGGAAGTAAATATCTGCTTTACAAATGGAGGCAAAGATATGACAGTTATATCTTGAATAACTTCTAGAAACAACACACATTCCCTTATTTCATAACATGCTTAACATTTTCATTTTAACCTTCATCAAGATTTTAAAATCTAATAACCCAAAAAAGGCCACAAGAAGAGAAAGCATAATATATACATATGTGTAAACTTAAACATATTCATAATCACACACTGTGTGGTGAATGCAATTTTGTGCTAAGATGTCCAAAATAATAAAATACAAATTGGTTAACTTTAATTTTTAGGTAAAGTAAACATGAAAGTTTAATGGGAAATTTAATCAAATTGTAATGACTCACAAAATATAGAAATTAGATTATATAGACCTTACATGGTTGCAATATTTGGATATATGTTTTTAAGAGGATGACAGTTTTATTTGGGGCTAATAATTTCAGAGTTTCAGTTCATACATAGCTGGCTCAGTTCCTTGGGGCCTGAGATGAGACAGAACATCATGATGGATGGTATAGGAAAGCAGATAGGAACATGGCACCAGGAATCAGAGACTTCCCTCACCATGGACAAAATATATCCCAAAAGATTGCCGCCCATGACCCTCTCCTCCAACCACACCTTACCTGCCTACAGCTACCACCCAGCTCATCCTTATCAGGAGATAAATTTATTAAGTTAAGAATTTCATAACCCGGGGCTGGAGTGATGGCTTGGTGGTTACTGCACTTGCCTGGCATGCACAAGTACACGGGTTCAAACCCCAGCACCCCACGTACACAACTAAGTGTCACAGCAGCAAAAGCCATGTGAAAACTCAATAAAAATTGATTCTCTCTGTCTCTCTCACACTGTCCTTTCTTAAAAAAAAAAAAAAAAAAGAATTTTATAACCCAATTATTTCATTTCTGAGTTTTCTTACCTTGTCGTTCACATGAGGCTTGGGGGGTGACACTTTATATCTAAACCGTTACATTCCCCCAACAGCTGGTGACCATCTCATAGTGAAAAATAGATTTAGTTCATCTCTAAGAGACCCCCATAATCTCAACAATTCCAGGATTTCCTAAAATCCAAAAACATGCATATGCTTTTGAGTATCCTCTGAGAATAAAGCTCATACTCTCAGTATGAGCTTCTATAAAAATAATAAAAAAGTTACATATATCTAGCATATAAAGGCACAGAATAAACATTCCCATTCCACAAGGGACAAATAGGGACATAGAAAAAGTGATTGAAGCAAGCCCGAAATCCAGCTCTATAGCTCTGCATCCAGCATCTTGGGTGCATGGCATCCTAACGTCTTCTCCAAAAGAATTGTGTAGCTCCACTCTTATGACTATTCTGGTTGAAGCCCACATGGTGTCTCTCTTGGCTTGTCTCTGATAGATTCCTGCAGATTTCCTTGGCAGACATTCCGTAATACTGGCATTTCTTAATCTTTGGTGTCTGTGCTCCAGCTCAACTTCCTCCTCATATCTCTAAGCATCACTCTTACAGTGGCACCCCACAGGAACTGTGACCCTGCTGCCATTTGCCTGGCCTCCCAGAACTTACTTTGATATCTCAGTGGAAGCCTCCACAACCCCCTAACTCCAGCATCCTGCAATCCTGAAGAACCAGCACCATATGGTTGCCGCCAAGGTCTGCTGTCTTCCAGAGCAATAGTTAAGCCTCCTTGGACCCAGACTACAGGAGTAGTCTGGGCAACTTGGACATGGTGAAACAAATTCTTAGGCCCTCCTGTGCAAGTAGAATACCCCACTGGCACCTTACTTCTTTCCTGAATATGTGTTTGTTTTTAATTTAAAAAAAAGTTAATATTCTAAATTATGATAACTTCATGAGCAAATGATAATTATAACTGGGACGAAGGAGGGTACAATGGATTGACCTGAAGAAATAATAGAAATGCCAAAGTCCTGAATTTATCCAGAGATACACATTTGCAGTATAAACCAAAGATATGGTGAATGTAAAATCCTGTTTATATGATTTATGGAGTCTAAGAAATACACATTTCCTTTTGGAACATTAACAAATGAGTGAAAACTCTGATCAAGAGAAGAATTAATTTAGGAAGAAGATATACTTGATTTTTCACTTAATCGAGAAATACTTTTTGCAGGATAAGAAAAGAATCCAAGAGAATTAGGAATGCAAGGTTGTCTCCCAGGCAGAAAGGTCAAGTGCTTTATAAATCTGGCAAGCTTGGCAAAGGGGTTTGCAATGCCTATTGTTTCCATAGCATACCTCAGGATAGCCTGAGGGAAGACAGCAGAGAGGAGGCTCTTTCCATGTTCATTTCCAACTTAAAAGTCTGCAAGAACTTTTGTTTAAAGCAGAAGTTTTTGAATGTTTTCAACATCTCAGGCACAATTTCTCAACCTTGACATTATACATATTTGGAGCCAGTTAGTGTTTTCTTGTTGTTATTGTGAAGTTCTTTTCTGTGTATTGTAGGATGTTTAGCAACATCCTTTGCTTTTTATTCATGGGATATCAACAGCATCCTCATTTTGAATCACACAATGTCTCTAAACATTGCCAATTTTTTCCAGGGGAGATGGAAGCAAAATGACTCACAGTTGCAAATCACTGATCTAAGACTTATTCTCACTTCCCTCATATCAGAAAAATAGATACATAGAAAAAACAGACTAGATCTTCAGCCATCACTGCAGTCATACTCCTTCTACCACCTAAATGCATCAAGAATGGTACACCCCACAATCCTTGGCCTTTCTGCATGCTTTTAGAATTCAGCTCAGGTTCTAATTTATCCCACAATTATCCCTGATGCCAGTTTCAATTAGATGCCTCCGCTTTGTTTTTCCTCACTCATATTTTTACCAATCATAAAATTTACCATGTTGCATAAAAATTTATTGTTAACTTACCTGTCTCTTTGTAGGCAGAAACCTCCTTAAGGTCAAGAAATCATTATTACAAACCATCTGTTTATACAGAAAGTTTTTCATCATAGCCATGAACAGGCTCATTCCAAAAATGACTGAGACAATGACTGAATAGATATGAGATTCATGTCTCTGATGTTATGTGTAACTTAAAGAAATTAGAAGATGAGACACAGGCATAGAATAACTAAAGAACCAAGGTATATCAAATGTCTGATATTCAGAAAGAAAATGAAGTAAAGACCTCTTATAGGAGAAACTAAATAAAATTAGCACTGACTTGTAATATGAGTAGTGCGTAAAGAATGCAGTGACCATCTCTGCATTTCTTCTGAAACTGGATTATTTTGCATGAATCTAGATTCAATAGATAGTAGGAAAAGCTGTATTATGTGCAAAGTCATTAGGTTGGCAAAGATTAAGAATAGAAACACACCTCTACAATTTCTAGTCCAACATTTTCATAATAGTTTACTCTTTCAATGTTTTCACCAAGTTATGATTTGCTGCTTAGAAAACCTGCTCTTAAAGCACCCTACTAGATTTGATCCGTGCGAATACCCAAGCCTCAGCTCCAGGACCTGTAGGCACACACAGGACACCCACACCCAGGACCCGGAACTGAGCTGACCCATGCAGCCACCCAAACCTCAAGTCTGGTGTCTGTAGGCATGCACAGGACACTGGCAAATAGAACCCATGCCAGAGCTTACCTGCACAGCTGCCCAGGTCTCAGGTTTGGGGCAAGCAGGCATACACAGGACACATGTGCCCAGAATACCTGCTGGAGCCAAACCAAGCAGCCAAACACAACTCAGGTTTAGTGCCTGCGTGCACATGTAAGGCACCTGTTCCCACGACCCACCTCCCAGCATGGATCCATCCAGCCACCATGCATGTAGCAGCCCACCTCAGTCCTTACACACAAAGTCCAGGTATATTGGACACATACCCACTGCCAAGGATCCCAGAAGATGTCACTACATGAAAGAGGCCCATTGTGGCCCATCATAACATCCTAGGACCCAGCAACGGACCCTGGGTGCTGCAATTCTATAATCCAGAGGACTGCCCTACACTCCCAAAAGATTCCAGATAGACATCCTGAAGCCTAGATCCACAAGGTACAGCAAAATGAGGTTCCAGGCAAAATCACCTTTCCAGAAGAGAGTGATTGACTCAACCCTTGGACCTGCAAGGGAAAAGCACTTGAGACGTGCCTTTCTTCAACACAGGGACACTCAATTCAATGATTCAGAAGAACATTATAAAAAAATGAGGAATCAAAATGGAAAAGGCTCACTTCAAGCCCACAACTCCCCAGCCAAGAAGGGAGTGGGATGAAAACCTAGAAAAAATTATCAACAATCTGATTGCTAAAAGGAACAATGAACTAAAAGAAGATTTAATGAAGGGACAAAGTGAGAAAACTCAAGAGATAAAAAACTCTGTTATCAAAGAGACATCCTGAAAAAGGAAGTAATGGGCTAAAATACTCAGTCAAAATCACATCAGAACAACCATAGAAGAATTTAAAAATATACTAACCTCTATAGATAATAGAATCTCAGCTCTGAAAAAAGGAACTTCCAACAATGAAGATAGGCTGAGTAAGATAGAGAGCACAGAGGAAAAAAGAGAAACAAACAAATAAACTTCACAGAATATGAGCAGAATATTCAAAATATCTGAGATGAAATTAGAAGAGACAATTGAAGAGTAATTGGGAAGCAGGAAGAAACTGAAACACAAACTAATGGTGTAGAAAACATTCTCAATGAAATAGTTAAAGAAAATTTTTCTCACATCAGAATGGAATCAGAAATGATTATTCAGAAAGAGTACAGGACACACAATAGGCTTAATCAAATCATAAATTCATTGAGACACATCATATTCAAAATGCATGATGGGGAAATGAAGGAAAGAATATTAAAAGTGGCAAGAGAGAAACACAAAATTTCTTTCATGAAAAGAAAACCAGCATTATAAAAAATCCTCAAAGATAAACTCCAGATAGAAAAACAAGCAAACAATCCACAAAACTCTCAAAACGAGAAAATTCAATAAAACTACACACTATGAAACAACAACTAACAAAGCACAGAAATCACTAACAAAACAAGATATCTATGAAACGTAACCACATAACTATCCTAACAATGAATATGAATGGTCTCCATGTATCAATCAAAACACACAGATTAGCAGATTGAATCAAAAAACATAATTCAACAATATGCTCCTTTCAGGAGACCCACCTTACAGCCAATGAAATCCACAGATTGAGGGTCCAAGAATGGAAAAAAAATCTAGTAGTTGTACAGCACAAGAAAGAAAGCTAGAGTTGCAATACATATATTAGACAAAGTAGATTTCTAACATAAGTTAATCAGAAGAGAAGAAGGTCACTACATCCTAGTAAAGGAAACAATACAATAGGAAAATATAACTACAGTAAATAAATACTCTCCAGACACCAACGCTCCCAATTATGTGGAAAAATTAATCCATGACTTACAGCCACTTGTACATCTCACATAATAATACTGGGAGACTTTAACACTCTTTGATCACCAATAGACAGATCATCAAATCAAAAAATAATAACAAGATCTCCAGTCTAAACAACTCCCTAAACAAATGAAATTAACAAACATCTACAGAATATTTCAGCCAAAATTGGCTGAGTATATATCTTCTTCTTAGTGGTACGTGGATCCTTCTCCAAAATAGATCATATTCTAATTCACAAAGGGAATCTCAGAAAATGCAGATATTATTCTGTGTTTTCTATTAGATCATGATGTCATGATCCTTGCAATTAACAGCAATAATCATAAAAGAAAACATACATATACATGGAGATTGCACATACCCTGTCAAATAAAACCGGATCCAAGACATCAAAGGAGAAATCAAGATTCTTGGAAGAGAATGAGAATGAAGAAAAAACACACTAAAAACTTTGGGATAGCATGAAAGCATTCTTTTTTTCTTTTTTCCCCAGGGCTGAGGACTGAACTCTGGGCCTTGCACTTGCTCATGCTAGGCAAGCGCTCTGCCCCTGAGCTAAATCCACAACCTCAGCATGAAAGCATTCTTAAGTGGAAAATTTATAGCACTGAGTGCTTACATTAAATACTAGGAGAGACTTTGAATAAATAAACTTACGCATTATCTCAAATTCTTATCAAAGGAAGAATAATCTAAGCCCAAACCAGCCAGCAGAAGACAGGAAATAATCAAGATCAATGCTGAAATCATTAAAATTGAGAACAACAACAACAACAAAAATAACAAAAAGAATTGATGAAACAAAGAGCTGATTATTTGAAAAACAAATAAAATTGACAGACCCCTACCTAATCTCTCTAAAAGAAGGAAAGAATAAAGAAAATCTATAAAATCTCCAATGAAAAGGGCATGATCAACACTTCCCAGTGGAAATCAAGCCAATTATCAGAACATATTTTGAAAAATTATACTCCTTTATATTGGATAATCTGAAAGACATGGAAAATTTTTCTAGACACATACTATATCCCCAGACTGACATAGGATGGTATTGATATCCTAAACAGCTCAATAATAAGCACTGAAAAGCCCAGGACATTATGGATTCCCTGCTGAGTTTTACCACACCTATGAGGAGTAGCTGACACATATCATTAAGCTATACCAAGAAATTGAAAAGGAAGGAATATTCCCAATCACTTTTTATGAGGCATTCAAAACTCTGATACCAAAATCCAACAAAGCCACACATCAAATGAAAAAAGTACTTGTCCGGTCCCGGCCAGCAGGGACCGGACAAATGGTGGCCCGTACGGGGAAAGACTGGCCTAGAGCCGGAGAAGGACTGGCCTAGAGCCGGGGAAGTACTAGCCTAGAGCTGGGGTAGGATCTCCTGCAAGGAGAGGAAGTACTGGCTTCAAGCCAGGGAAGGACGTCCTATGTTTTATTGAAGAGTTTGTTCTGTGTGTCTTTGTATGCTTATTGTTGGTGTGGGTTTTGTAGCATTGTTGTAGTTGCAATTTTTTTAGGGATTAGAATTCACCATGGGCTTGGAAATGTCATGAATGAGAATGGAACAACTGCTTATGGAACTATTGAAAAGAAATGGTATGCCTTTAAAAATGGCCACGGCCCAGGCATTCCTTAAGATGATGGAGGAATGTTGCCCTTGGTTTCTAGAGGAAGGGCTAGCTGCCCCAGAGTCATCCTGTTGCTGTTTGTATAGGTCTTTCAAGAAAGGTTGCTATTTTACATAGAGGTTTTTAAGTTGTTTTTCAGAGCGTTTGGTAGCTTTCTAGAGAGAAAAAAGAAAACCTGTCTGTCCTGCTTCGGTGTAATTAGAGAGACTTTCACATCTTAGCTGCAGCTGCTACAGCCTTGGCGGTGACTGTGCTGATGGCGGATCTTGAACAACTTGTCCAGCTCAGCTGCAAAGGCTTTCACAAATTAGGATCAACACCTGCACATTGGACTATTGACTGAACCAACGAGTTTATCTACTGCAAGAACAAATGGACATTTTGGTGGACTTTGAGTCTAACAAATGGACATTTTGGTGGACATTGGGTCTATGTGTATCTGCAGCCTGCCTGGACTGAGTTTTGGCTATCTGCAATCTGCCTGGACTGAGTTTCGGCTACCTAAGTAATCTGGCTAAGTCTTGGGGAAGAGTGGCCAGTCTCATTATTATGTGCTTTGTGATTGGTCTTGCAGTAAAAAGGGCATGGAAGCAGCAGCAACAGCACTGTCGACGACGGAGAGATTAGCAGCAGTAGAAGATGCAGGCAGTAAGAGCCTCGGTTGCAGAAACAGGGACTCTGGTATGGCAATAGAAACAAGGACTCTGAATGTTAATAGCCTTGACTCTAAGAGAGGGAAGGCGGGAAGCGCCTGGAGGCCTTTAGCTTCAGTTAAGGGAGAAATAAAGTGTTTGGAGAACTTAAGACCAGTGGGTCTATTTTAATCTCAGTTCACCGCCTGAATGAATGCCTTGTCCGGTTCCTGCTGGCCGGGACCGGACAAGTACTGACCAATAGCCCTGATGAACATAGACACAAAAGCCATAATTACACTCAAAAACTCATCAAAAAGGAGCTGAAGCAGTGGCTCAGAGTTTGTGGTGCTTCCTTGGCATGCAAGGGTACGTGGGTTTGAATGCCAGCATCACATACACAACTATAAGTTGGAGCAACAAAAGCCACATGAAAAACTAAATAAAATTGATTCTCTCTCTCTCTCTCTCTCTCACTGCCCTTCTCTTAAAAAGAAAAAACACATCAGAAAGATAATCCATCATGATAAATTGGGTTTCATTCCAGGGATGCAAGTCTGGTTCAACATATGCAAATCAATAAATGCGATTCATCACATAAACAGAATTGAGGAAATTATCCATATGGTCACCTCAGTTGATTCAGAAAAGGCCTTTGACAAAATCCAGCACTTATTTAATGCCTAGAACTCTAAAGAAAACAGGGATCAAAGGATATTATCTTCACTATAAAAGCCATATATGCCCAACCCTCGGCTAGTATAATACTAAATGGAGAAAAGCTGAAAGCATTTCCACTAAAGTTAGGAAGAAGAGAAGGCTGCCCATTCTCACCATTTTCATTCAGTGTAGTCCTTAAGAACCTACTGGAGCAATCAGGGAAGAGAAGGAAATCAAAGGGCTAAGAGTTGAAAGAGAGGAAGTCAAACTATCCCTTTTTGCTGATGACAAGATTCTATAACTAGAAATTCCTCAAAACTCTATCAGAAAACTGCTTGAGCTTATAAACAGATTTAGCAAAGTAGCACACTACAAGATCAAAACCCATAACTCAATAGCTCCCTATACTCTAACAATAATAGGGTAGAATAAGGAAATAAGTCCCATTCACAATATCCTCAAAAGGAATAAATACTTGGGAATTAATCTAACAAGGGAAGTAAAAGACCACTACAATAAATATTATAAACATTGAAGACACAAATCAAAGAAGACCTGAGAAGATGGAAAGATGTTTCATGATCATTTTTAGGCTGAATTAATATAATTAAAATGGCCATTCTGCCAAAAGCACTGTAAAGATTCAATTCAATCACCATCAAAATGCAAATGTCATTCTTTGCAGCTACAGAAAAAGAAACTTTCAAATTCATTTTGAACAACATGAAACCCAGAATAGCCAAATCATTACTAAGCAAGAAAGACAAAACTGGTGGTTTTGCAATATCAGCTCTAACATTACACTATAGAGAAATGGTAACAAAAATAGCATGGTACTGATATCAAAATAAGAATGAAGGTCAGTGGAATAGAATAGAAGACTCTGAAGCAAACCCACAAATCTTTAAACATTTGATCTTTGACAAAGGGGCTAAAAATGTAAAACACAGGAGAGGCAGACTATTCAACAAATATAGTAGTGAACAAACTGGAGTTGTTTAGAGGAAATTGAAATTAGTTCTTTATCTCTCACTTGCACAATAAAAAATAAAAAAGGATCAAGTAACTAGCAATTAAATTATCTACCATCCAACTACTTGAATAAAAATTAGGACCAATACTCCAGCATATGGGAGTTGGCAATGACTTCCTCAACAGGACTCCCAAAGGGAAAGAATTAAATTCAAGAATTGGAGGGGCAGATGCCATTAAATTAAAAAGCTTCTGCATAGCCAATACATTGGTCAAAACTGTCAAGAAAGAACCTAAAGAATTGAGGATAATCATGGTCTGTGATTCCTCTGACAGGGACCTATAATCCAAGTGCTTACCTGCTATGGTTCCTTTGCTTTAGAGATTCAAAAGAAGAAAATTCACTAATAGAACTGGAGTTAAGATACTTAAATGTGAATAATAGAGACTTAATATTTACGAAGCACTATGTAAATAGATGTAATATCTGGATATAAGTCTTGAAACAAATGAAATCCATATTGAAAAATATCCAAAAGGTCACATCTAGCTTCCTAATAATTCCCCATGCTCACAGAGCAGGCAGTAAACAGATATTCACACATACATATTTAAAAAACAATGTTCTTGCTCTCTACTTTTTCTATTTAAGCCAGAAAAAATAATCTGAATTTGTTATTGATTGCTGCATAACAGTTTGTCTTAAGATGTTGTGACCAAAAACAATAAACTTATATCACTACACACTATCTTGTGATGAGGAATTTGATAGTGGCTTAGGCATGCGTTTCTGGTTTGGAGTTTCCCATCAGGTTTCTGTCAAGCTGTCCATGGGGCTGGATAGCCCATTCACTAGGCTGCTGGCTGGAAATCACTCTCCTCAGGACATTCTGCATGTTCTACAGATATGAAAGCTGGAAGGCCTGGTACAAATGATAGAAGAAAGAAAGCCTAATAGACAGCCACCACCTTGTTAGAGCCTAGTTTCTGGAGTTGCACAATCTCATGTATGCTTCATTCTTTAAAAATGAGTCACTAAGTGCAGTTTATACTCAAGGGGAAGTAAAAAATATTTTCATCTGGTACAATACACAGAAACTAAATATATATAAACACAAAGAGAAAGGAAGGTGGCATGGTTTGGACATGTGGTGGTCCCCAAAACTCCTGTTAAGGAATATTCAGAGGCAAAACAGTTAGAGTAACTTTAAATAGTCCATCTTAGTTTGAATGGACTGATTAGGTAGTAACTGTAGGCGTATGGGTTGTGGTGGGAGGAAGTGGGTCACTAGTAGCATGCCCTGGAAAAGTTCATCTTCCTTGTGGCTCCTTCCACCCTTGCCTCTCTCGCTCCATTTCCTTCATGACATGAGCAGAACAGCCTTACTCTGCTGGGCATCTTGTTAGGCCCAGAGCAATGGAGTCAGCCATTTATGGACTGAAATTTCTGAAACCGTGAGCCCCGAATAAAATTTCATTCCTCTAAGTTGTTCTTGTCCAGTGTTTTGGTTACGGTGACTCAAGAGCTGACTAAAACATAAGGAAAATAATAAAAATAAATTTAATATCGTAGCAAAAAGGTCTGGAAATTGTTCACTAGGTATGTGGTGTTCGTATGGATCATGTTCATATACCAGGACTGAGATTGATTGATTATAGAAGATGTGGATTACTTGTCAAACGTTGGGACTCCTTTAGCAACACCTTGGGAATGTCAATGTCTCTTTGCCATTAAAATCTTCAGTTTCCTCATCTATAAATCAAGATAGAATACAATAATGCTATTTTTTCAGCTCTAATATTCCCAGAGTGGTGACAAGAAAAGAGAAGAAATACTTAGCATTGGCACACTTAAATCATAACAGACCATTTTTTCAAAGATACCGATTATCTCCATTTGGATTTTGTACTTGAATAATCTACTACTGCATAACAAAAATAAGCAAACTCTATGTTTCAAATAAAAAAATAAGAAAAAAAGCAAAAGATATTATTTTTGCCATGCTTTTGTGGGTTGGTGAGCTGAGAGGAGGTCTGCTGTGTGATTGGTGTCAGGTGGCACTCCATTTGAAGGTTTGCCTATGCAGCCCATGCTGCACCAGCTGGAGTCCAGAGATTGCCAGAAATGGAGCATGTACAGATGTTCTCTCTGTGTGACTGCTGGATTTTCAAAAGACAGAAATAAAAAGTTTCAGGCCAGTTAGGGATATATACAGGATTGCCACAGCATCACTTCCTCCTTATTCCTTTGGTCACTTAGATTCTAGGGAGGGGAGATAAATTTCACCTCTCCAGGAGGGAGTTGTAAGGTCATGTTGCAGAAAAAAAAAGGGAGGCTGTATGCTTCTGCAACTGTCTTGGGAAAATATAATGTGCCCCACTGTGATAATGTGACAAACACAAAGACATTTTCTACACAGATACTGAGAATACATGAATTTTTAAAATATTCAGAGTCAGTTGTAGATTCTGATGATACTCATAATTAATCATCGATTGCTGCTGGTATATGATCAGAAGAGTTACCTTACCATCTCTCTGGTTGCAAGTATAAGAGCTAAAAACTGGTCAACTCAATCTTTATAATAATTTGGTCCATTAAAATATTTTGGTTTCATATAACCCTTAATTAAGAAGTTTTTCTTGCAAATATGTTTGTGTCTGAACATATCCATAATCTTCCAAATATTTTAACTATTGACACAGATTTAACAAATTGACTTTTGTTTCCTCGAAATTGTTATTTAAATCAATAGTCAAAATTTTCAATTCATGAACAGCATAGACATAATCTTACAGTGAATCTATGTATGAAGTTAATTACATGTCAGGTCTCTATAATTTCCTCTTATCTTGACCAACTAGCAAGTAATATCATAAAATTTTATTTGGATTAAAATTGGAACCAATGTCACAATCTTACTTTACTGTATTAGGTTCCAAACTTTAGAAAAATGTGATGGCTTTGTCAAATGACAGGTTTTAGGTTTTCAAAGAATAAAGCTCAAGTTAGCAGACCATGCAAAATTTTAAAAAAATGTCTTATTAGATAAATTAACATTAGCATGGTTTAAAAAATGTGTTATTTTTGCAAAATCATTCTTTTTTAGATAATTACATTTTTGCTTATATTTCCAAATGTCAGTGTAAAATCACAAATGATTATATTTTGCTAGTACTATACTCACAGATAGCAATATTCTGTTGGTTGCAGAGTCCACAGTGTCACAGCATGATAGAAACTACCCAGTGGAAATTCAAGGTGGCAGGAATCATTGTGGAATGAGTACCAAGCAGGATAATGTCAAATCTCTTAAATTACCGTTTGGACTCTATATTCTTCAATATTTCTGTCTTATATATAACCAGCTCTTTAAATTTTAGCACTGCAAGATTTTTTTTGGGATATTTTAAATCAAATATGAGACACATCATTTTACCATATAGTGTGTTGCTAATACAATGTACATTCAATAGATAAGAGCTTGTTCTGAATGTGTTCATGATATAATCATCAAATCTAACAAACTAAAATAGAATTCAATATTATGCAATTTCCTGTCCATATTCAGTTTTTTTCCATATCTTTCTAGACTGCAGATTATAAATTTACCTGCCCTTACAGTCATATCTGGTTTCTGACTGTTAGAATGTAAAAGTTGGTATTTTTAATAGAAGTGACCAATCTCTTTACCAATGCTCTGGATTTTATTCCAGTTTGTCTTCTCACATCCTTTATTCCATTATTTATCTTTTATAATGATAATTTTGTGTCAACTTGAGTGTCCATGCGAGTGTCTAGATATGTTTTTAAGAGAGAGAGAGAAAGAGAGAGCTAATTTTTATTTTTTCATCTGATTTTTATATTTCCTCCACTTAGTTTTGTATGTGGTACTGGGGATCGAACCTGGGTCCTTGCACATGTCAATCAAGAACTCTTACCATTCTGTCAACTCCTCAGTCTATAGATATTTCTTTAAGCATTATTATGGGTGTGTCTTTGAGAAGCATTTCTGGAAATGATTAGCATTTGAATTGCTAAACCCAGTAAACCAGATTGCCCTTCCTGGTGTGAATGGGCCTCATCTAATCCATTGAAGACCTGAAAAGAATCCCAAAATACAGATATTTCTTTCCCATTTACCAACATTTTAATTTAAATTTGCTGAATTGACTTCAGACAAAACAAAAACAAAAATATATTTCTTTGTTTTTATAGAAAATTTTTAGTCATTGTTTATTTTTTCATTTTTAAAGAAGTACATATAAAGTATTTCTCAAGTATTGATATTTTCTAAACATGATTTTTAAATTTTCAGAATCACAGGGCCTTAATCTAGCATAGTAGCAAGAACAAAAAATATGTCAGCTCTGCACTGAGACCTCAAGTGACATAATCAAGGGACGGAATGTGTAAATACATTGATATTGGTATTCAAACATGGTAAAAAAAATTTTTTTTTGCCTTAATGCAGAGATCATGGAAATTCATGTTCAAAGAATTACAACGCTCAAAGTACCAGACCCCAGGGTTGATAGCAGCTGTTTGACTAGAACTTAACTGTCAGTCTCTCCAAACAGTAGAGAATGTTCCTTTCTGGAGAATGGTGGTTAGCTAACCCATTGTGATGTGTGGCTCATTTTGGGGTAACTGATGATGCTGTTTTTGACATAGTTTATTACCTGTTATCACTCTCACCTTTTCTCAGAACTGAGGGTTGTATAAAAGAGGTGACAAGTTGCTATCAAGCAAAGGAGATGTAAGGAATTTTAGGACAATTGAATAATTTAATTTATACTTGAGCTTCATTTCTATTGGTGAATGAATTTTAGAAAGAACTGGTTTGTATCCTAACAATACTTCTTTAATATTATAATCTTTAGTTACTTTTTCTATTCTTTTTTATTTGTTAAAGAAATAGTACTTATTTCCTGCTTTGCAAAGTTCTGTGTATAGAGAATAGAATATTAATAGTTATACAATCTACCATAATCTAATATTCTACTGTAGATTCAGGAACTCAATAGAAGCCTAATCAATTAATGTCTTAATGAAATTTTAATATCCTTATGTATTTAATCTGTACTCAGGAAATATTTTTTATTTTAAAAATTTATGCTAAAACATAAAAAAAATAAAAATTAACCATCTTTGTCAATTGTATGTAAACGGATTAGTAGATTAGTAGCAATATGTTCATACTGATGATCAACCGTCATCTACATTCATCTCCAGAATGCTTTTCATCTTGCAAAACTGAAATGTTATACAAACTGAATATTAAGTCCCTAACATTCCATTTCTTTAGTTCTTGCCAGTCATCATTTTTCTTTCTGTGCCTATGAATTTGAGTACTCCAGACACCTCATTTAAATGGACTTATACAGTGCCATCTTTTAATTAGATTTATTAAGAGCGATGTTCTCAAGTTTTATCCATGTTGTATTAGCTTCCTGTTTCTGTGACAAAATACCTGATAAAAATAGCTTAAAGGAAGAAAGATTTATTTTGGCTCATAGTTTCAGAGATTTCAGTCCACAGTTGCTCGGTACCATTCCTGTGGCTTTGGGATGAGGTAGAAGATCATAATGGAGAGAGCATGTTGGAATACAACTATTTACCTCATGGCATCCAGGAAATAAAGAGGGATAGAGAGGAAGGGGTCAGGGACAAAATAAACACTCCAAAACTTACCTCCAGTGACCTACTTCCTCCACCATGTATAATCCACCTTCTAAAGTTTCTACCACCTCTCAGTAGAGCCACCAGCTGAGAACCAAGCCTCTCTTCTATCTGTGTGTGTGTGTGTGTGTGTGTATGTGTGCGCGCGCGTGCACGATTGTGTATATGTGTCCCAGCCATGAGGTTCATAGTTTTCTTAGGCTTCTCCCACCAGGAGCCTAAAAGGAGTGATTCTACCTATTTGTGAACTGAAGACTTAAAAACCTGGATCCAAAATCAGTTTATTCTTTTTGTAAGTCATTTATTACAGTAACATTATGCTGACTAATACGCCATTATAAGTGTATGCCAAATTTTGATTATTCATTCATCAGTCAACGGACACTGAACTGCTTTCTCTGTTTGGCTGTGTGAGTGATGGCAGTGTGGGTGAGAGCTGCAGCAGCTGCTTTTCTCTTCTGTATCTCTACTTCTTCAATGAGATGAAGCAATTGGTACACAGAGCACAGATCCTTGATATTTGAAGGACAGCGTCTTCATTGTTCACCCTGGCTCTTGTAACTATGTTCAAGCTGCTCCAGAAACATGCACGGATGCCTGTCATGGGGTTAGGGTTTGAGCATGGGTAGCTATTATTGAACAAAGAGCTTAAATCCATCAGATTTAATGACAACTTATAATCCAATCTTTCCTGTAGAAGTTATAAGATACTTCGAAAAATACTTATATCAAATAGATTCTGCCAGTTCATTTGTTGTCTAGTGGGAAAACATTCCTGGTATATGCTGTTCTTCCATCTTCCCAGAATCCTCTGCTCAGTAAATATTGTAGAAAAAGAATGTATTTAACAGAAATAAATAGAGCAATTTGTATTTTATTTTCATTCATATTTATTCATTTATTCAATTTACTCATTCACAGATTGAATGTTGGCCATTTGATAGGCCTCCAAGATGCTAAGGCAAGTAATACAGTTGGCCCTCTGTATATAGGTTCTGATTTCACAGGTTGAAGCAACCTCAGATCAAAAATAAAAAATAATATATACATAGAGAGAGGTTGCTTTTGTAGCAAACATGTACAGACATTTTTCTTGTCATTATATCCTAAACCATATAGTATAACAATTATTTTCATAGTTTTATATTGTATTAGGCATTTAAAATTATCTAGAGAAGACTTGAATTATAAAAGAAGACTATATAGGATAAATGCAAATGCTATAGCATTTTATGTAAATAACTTGAACATCTACAGATTTTGACAATTGTGTGAGGGGCCCTGGACTCAGTTCAAAGACCATGACACCAAGAAATAATTGTAGAGCCTTCTAACTTCTAGAAACTTGAAGTGTAATAGAAAAAGAATAAATAAATAAATATGGCATTGTGTGAATAGATCTGAAATTGAACACTATAAAAGTTTCAAAGTGTGGTCTTTTGCTTGGGTGAGTGGGGAGATTAGATGAGAAAAAGGAATTTTCACCCAAGCCATAGCTGTCTCCAGCATGTGAGTCCTTGAGAGAATAAGGATATCCATTCTGCTTCCTCTCTACCTTGGATGCTTCATTGTTCCCAAGGTCCTACAAAGGAAGCACACCTGTATTAAACATGGGCATCAAAGTATTCCACTAGCTTTAACCTATAATTTCTTTTGTAATCACTTTTCCTCTCTTAGTAGTTCATAAATTTCATATATATGCATCTTTTCTCTTATATTCTAGTTTTTTTATTTTGATCATGATTCATTTACATATTTATTTACATAGCATACATATATTGAGTACCAATTGTGTTCCAAGCCCTCCCCCCCAGAAAAGAGGCATTTTACTACCATTTAGATAAAAATCAGCAATCAAGACACATTACAAATAGAATCAGTTTGGTAAAGTTTGTACTAGAAGGAGAAATGTAAACATTAATCCAAGTTGAATGTCATCTTTTATTTTCTGTTTCTCTAAAGCACACACATACAAACATTCATACATATGATGCATTTAAAATTTATTTCACAGAGTTCTGTGCTCTGATAGAATTCATGAAATGGGAAGATTAACATCCTCTTTAGAAGTTTCATTGAATGCTGATTGTTTTATGCTACTAACCCATAAATGGTTACTTCTCTCTTACTCTTGTCTGCTAATCTCTATATATAGTCTGAGTTGGCATCTTTGTGGATTGAGACCAGCTTTCTGCAGCTCGGTTTCTTGTATTTAATCCTCCATTGGGGATGGACATGCAATGTTTCAACTAAAATAGCTCCTATTCTTATTACACTGGATCAAACCTCCTTTCATTATAAGGGCCACAGTAATTCAGGCCTTTAGTGGAGGAAGATTTGGAGAGCTGTTGACATCTCTGTCTCATGCTGTCCCCATATGTTCTGCTTTTGTCCACTCACCAGGGACAGAAGCAAGACATGGTGGGTCATCATGTACTGCATTATTTAGCCATGAGTCAGGAGGACCCCCTAGAGATGATTACAGTTTTAAACTAGGCAGGGGTAAATGATTAAGAGCCATAGATGTGAAGGAAACAGCAGCAGCAGATGTTGTAAAACACTGGTAAGGAGGCTAGAAAGGTGGCAGCTGAGAGGGAACTGATTTTCCTTCTAAGTCTTGCATTTTTCTCAATCATGCCAGACGGAGAAGCAATCACCAAGACATAAGGTCCTGATGGTCTCACTGCCCTTCCCACAAGAGAACTGGTTGAAAACACTTCCCTAAAGCACAGAATGATAAAAGCAAATGCACTGTTTCATTTATTAATCAAGATTCAATTTATCTCACTCATTTGAGACAGCAGGCTGTGGTGGAAATGAACAGACTTTGGGTTAGAGAGACATGCCTTTGAATCCTAATTATTTTACTTGGTACCTGTACGACCTTGAGAGAGTTTCTTTTTCTTTCTGAGACTTAGTATTCTCACTCAGAAAAGATTAAGTGCTAAAATTTTTTGAAGCCTTACTTTGTGCTATTATGCTAATCACTTTATTTTGCCACATTTAATCCTCCCACAAAACTTTTGAGTTACATATTCTTAGCTGATGTCTACAAGAAAGAAAAAAAGCAAAGTTTGTTTAACAAGGTTAATTAACTTACAAAGATTGGCAAACTAATATAGAAATTAGGTATAGAAATGATAGGAAGGGTAGGGTGGGTTTATATCCTGGATTCATCATCTGAGCTAGAACATCTTTTCTAACGTCCTAGTGACACAATTTCTTCATAGATTAATATAGGTATTGAGAATAGTTTTATTATATAATTATAGCTTTATACATATTGGCTATGAAATTCAATGATATAGTGTATTTTTAATTTTATTACTAGAAAAGAATAAATGTTCAATATGCTTTTTCCCCCAGAGAAAGAGAAAAAGAGAATAAATTTTCTTTTTCATTTGGTTATAGTTTTTCTGACATTTCGCTACATATGTGGGACTGGGGTTCAAACCTGGGTCCTTGCACATGCCAGGCAAGCACTCTACCACTGAGCCAGAACTCCAGCCCATGTTCAATATGTGTTAATCATATGATATTTATTATTATTTTTAACACATTAAAAAACATTTCTTCTTCTTCTTATTATTATTATTATTAATTTTAACTATATATCGTATTAATAAATACACCAGACTACATTCTCAAATAGCAAATGAGATATAGTCTGGCATTTCTATTTGATATTCCCAAGAATCTCAATGTCATCTGTTTTTTGTAGAATTCAGTCTGTGATACTATCCATGAGTATATCAATGGTGTTTAGTAGTAAAGAACATTTTGCTAATCTTTTCTATCGTAAGTTCTCTTTCCAGGCATTCACCTTTTCCTTCTAAATGGTTTTCAGCACTTGATCATGTATTTCTTCATTATTATGCACAGGATCTGGTTGAGGGATAAATTTTGTGTGTTGCTGTGGAATGCCCATAGAATGGTGGTAGCATACTAATGTCCTGCCATCAGATGTCAAAGAGAGTTCTACTTTTCAATTATAGTCCTCTGGAAGAGAAAAGTATATAAATTGATGACAAACAATAGATAAAGCTTCATTTTGGACTAGAAATACATGCTTCAAGAGAGTTAATTCTCTTTGATATCACCTATTTTAATGCTATTGCTATCATAGTGTTATGATTATTAAGTCATATAATGAAAGATACTTTGAAAAACAACTAATTGCCTTTAAAATCTGTTTCTAACCACTCCAATTTTTATTCCATGAGAACACCATGTTACCTTAATTTATTATCATTACTATTATTATTATTATTATTACTACTACCATTTGATGCTAGATTACTCAGTATCTAATTAACAAATATAAATTCGAATGTAGATCTATTGGCTTTCAAAGTCCATGCTATCTATCCTAGTAATTGTTCTTATAATATCTAATTATTGTATCAATGGGTTGAAATTATAGCAGTTATTAGAGATTAATATATATTCTAATTCCCCCTAAGTTACTACTTTTTTTTGTATTGGAAAAAGAATTAAAATTGTGCATTGGACAAGAGCTGTACATCTCTCTTTCAAATCTTCACACAGACTCCCCCAATTTTCATTGTATTCTTTAAATACTTCTTTTTCTGACCATTTCCTAGAGTCATTCTCTACTGTACATATTTATGATATTCAAGGTACATACTTGACCAAATTCTTTCCTCCTTTTTTTGTTTTCTTCTACCAATTTTACCTGAATATAATCAGACTGAGAGAGACTTTATCTGAATGGGAAGGGATTATTAAAACAGAACAACAGTGATAATTTCAGTAGTGAGAACTGGAACCCATAGTTTCTCAGGGAAGGCCAAAGGGATTATGATGTTGTGTTTTATCGAAAAGAGTTAAATAAAAGCTAGAAAGAATAAGGTGTGGGGAAATGAGATGAATGAGAGTGGATGTAGTAAGTAGATTAGAGAATGGTTTATCTTGCAACCAGCCTATTTCAAAACAGGGTGTTCAGATGAGTTGTACATTGACTCAGGCTGAGGGTGAGGACCTGGAGCAGGAAAAGAACAACTAAAAATTTAGTTAAAAAGCATTTTATTTCATTGATCAGTGAGGAAAGATCAGGAAAAGTGTCTGAACTTGCCATATGAAAACAAAAGGCATGTGTGGTCTTATTTAATTCATTTGGAGAAGGGTGGTTGTTTCCACCACGCCCTTTTCTAAAGCATGAAAGGTGGGCACACTTTTTTTAGTTGTTTTTATTTTATTAAAAAATTTAGTTGTTGAACAATCAAAAATACTTCCAATGAAACAATATAATATCTATATATTCTGAAAATTAGATTTATCCCCTAGTGTCCACCTAATTTCCCACCAGTATCCCTCCCCCTGACCCCTTCCCCGCTTCTTCCCAATACATTTCTACAAATGCTTTAGGTTGTATGTCACTACGCATCTTTTCTAGGTTTAACAGGCTAGAGTTGACCACCTTTCACACTGACCAGGGTCTGGCTCTGTCCTCCACAGATGAGTGAAGACATTCGACCCTTGGCTTTCTGGGTTGGGCTGACTTCACTTGGCATGATTTCTTCCATAACCATTGATTTACCTTCAAAGGCTGCAATATCATTGTTTCTAATGGCTGAGTAGAACTCCATGGTATATATGTACCACAGTTTTTGGATCCATTCATGCAGTTAGGGGCATCTGTTTGTTGCCATAATTTAGCTATTGTAAATTGAACTGCTATGAACATAGATTTTGCTGTGTCACTGTAATGTGCTGATTCTAAATCCCCTGGAAAAACATCCAGGAGAGGAATAGCTAGATCATATGGTGGATTCATCCCTAAATTTTTGAGGATTCTCCACACTGCTTTCCAGAAGGGCTGTACCAGTTTGTAGTTCCAATGGTGTACTATCTATCCACAATCCCTCCAGAATCCATTATTATTTATTTTCTTCATTTTTGCCAATCTGACTGGTGTGAGGTGAAATCTTAATGTAGTTTTCATTTGCATTTCTCTGCCTATTAGTGATTTAAAGCATTTTCTCATGTATTCATTGGCTTGATCAATGTCCTCTGTTGAGAAGTTTCTATTTAGCTCTTTGGCCTATTTATTGATTGGGTTGTTAGTATTTTTGTGGTTGAGGTTTTTGAGGATTTTGTAGATTCTGAATATGAGGCCCCTGTCAGAAGAATCACAGGCCATGAATCTCCTCAATTCTATAGGAAGCCTATAGAATTGCATTCCCAAATGCTGAAATGTTAGACCTAATTTGTCTTCCATCAGTTGCAAGGTAGCTGGTTTAATTCCTAGTTCCTTGATCCATTTTGATTTGATTCTCATGCAAAGTGAAAGATATGAGACTAATTTCAACTTTCTGCAAGTGGCTGTCCAGTTTGGCCAGCACCATTTGTTGAATAGGTTGACTCTCCACCATGTAATATTTTGTACCCCTTCATCAAAAATCAGAGGCTTAAAGATGTGTGGGTTTATTTCAAGGTCTTCTATTCTATTCCATTGGTCTTCATTCCTGTCTTGAATACAGGAAGGACAAGGATAGACAGGATAGAGAGGAGGGATGAAGAGATACAATGTAGAGAAAAAAAAGAAAAAATGAAAGAAAAATAAATAAAAAACAAAGAACAGGGAAACAAAAACAGCTAATATATTTATGTGTCCATGAACCAATCAACTTTTCCAGTTATCGCTCCAATACACATCCAGAATAGGAGAGTAGAGGAGAAAGAAAAAAATGAAAAAAAAATATATTTATATAAAATAAAAAATTATTACTGAAAACTTGGAACTATAGTCAGTAAGATTGTCTCTGTGCCCTTTGGGAGGAGATGTTCACTGTCCCTCTGAGTTTTGATAGCAGGGTCTCAGTCTGTAATTATGTGATCTTATGAAGAGGACTGGGATGTCAACAGACTCCTGGGATTTCTACAAGGAGACTTCAGTGAAGAGATCTGGTGCAGGAAAGCCCTGTGTGCTGATCTTTGCCTGCCTCCCAGGGAATCTGAAAGACAGGAGTCTTAAGGCTTTATGATCTTTATGAGCAGGGGGGTGAGATGTTTTCTATGCATCCTCTGCTGTTGATTGCAGTCTCCTCAGTCTCCCAGGATTTCGAAGTGGGACAGAGGACTCAGAGTGTTTAACTTCTAGCATGATCCTTATGGCTGAGGTGGGGGTGGAAAGGGCTGAGAAATGCTCCCCTTACTCCACAAACCCAAATCTCCCTAAGCAAAATGGAGACTGGGTGTGCCCCAAGTCTTCTTCTCCCGATTCAGCCTGTGGTCAGTGACCGTCTCCTGATGCAGCTTTCAGAGCCTGGTCGGGAGACCCTGAGTGTGCCAGTCCTGGAGAGTGGATGACTCCTCGCACTGTAATGGCAGATCTGCTTGGAATTCCTGCCAGGAAGACTGCTTCACTAGGGTCCTCTATGGGCAGCTTCCACACACAGTGGAGGTGCTGGATGGGTGTCTATAATTGGGCTGATGCTCTATCCTTTATAAAGCATGGCTTCTCAGCAGCGATCTGCTTGCTGGATGCATTAGACTTCTCTGAATGTCCCAGTCCAAATGTAAACAATGGCAGCAGAGCTGCTGTGTCCCTTCCAGGAAGGAAAAAAAAAATCCCTCTTTTTCCCCCCACTCACTGCTCCCAAGTCTCTGGATCTCCAAACAACTGCCCAAACTAACATTTAGCTTTCATGTTCACAGTCCACAAAACATACCTGGAAATACTGGAGATGTCCTGAAGCTTTCCCATCCAGTAACGGAGCCAGACGGGAAGCTGCCTCACTTCAGTTCATCACCTTTGCTCCTCCTGACTGCATTTCTTAAGTGTCAAAGTTTTTCAGGATTACAGGTAAAGTTGAGCACATCTCCCAAACATTGTATCTAGTTATTCCTAAGTATGCCAGTTAGACATTATTACCTGAAATTACATAAACATCTCAAAAGTTCCATAATTAAGCCCACTAAAATCTTTCCCACTAAAATTGAAAATGCATCTGTCTTTTCCTTTTCTTCATCACACCAACAATGATATAGTTAAAAGTGAGTTCTGGAAAGATTAAAGAAGGAAAAAGTAAAATGGTTTTAGTTTAGTGAACATCATTGTATGTCAATTTTATCATGTATGTACTCAAATATAGGTGAACACAGGAAGGAAACAGACATGTAAGAGATAATTTTTGAGACAAAATATATGTACAAATAACTGAACAAATAGAGTATCATAAAGCTGAATAATCAGAATTATACTGAAGGAAATGTTAAGCTGAATATTTTACTGTTATAAAACCATGCAGTTCATTCAAATGAAGATACAATGTGAGTCTTATGGGAAAATATTTAATTAAAAACACATAAGTATGCATTACATGTGTAATAAAATTGGATATTGGATCATGGTATACATGTATTCCTGTAACTCCTATTTTTCCACTTAAGAATATGTAATGCCTATTTTTCAGTAACAAAAAATAAAAAAACTTATCCCATTGCATGATTTGGTATTTAATGCTTTGCTAGAATATAGCCATGTAATCAATCATCATTGCCTTTTATTGGATGCTCATGTCATTTTAACGGTTATATAAAAATTCACATTTATATTTTCTTAAGGATAATGCCTATAATCAAAAGGCATATTCATATTGTAGATGATGACATCAAATTATCTTACAAGAAGCAACCACCATCTAGTACTCCCCAGAAGAAAATAAAATCTAGTTTCCTTCAGTGACCAATAGCAGCTATTGTTCTTATAAAATCTTTGAATTGTTATTTTTCATTCATGTATCTACTAGTACAATTGAGCCTTTTCTCATGTGTATTAGATATTCATATTTCATCATTGTGACTTGATTTATATCTCAAATGAAAGCACATAAAATAGGTAGATATGAGTAAATAATTTCCTTGAGATTTAAGTTTCAATCCTCAGACTAGAAAAATAGATACATTTTATAATTTGAATTAGAAAGCATATTTGCTATCTAATAGAACATGTATTGAAATAATATGTAACTTAAGTCATTTATACTGATATTTTTAAACTTTTAATTTTAATTGACAGCAATTATATATATTTTAGGAGTATAATATGATGTTTTGATACATGTACTCATTGTGAAATGATCATGTCAGGCTAAATAGAATATCCATTACTTCAAATACTACCATTTCTTTGTGGTTAGAATACTTAAAATCCACTGTTTTACTTATCTTGAAATACAATATGCATTATTAATAATAGACACACCATGCTGTGAACAGCTGACCGGAACCTGCTTGTCCCCTTTAATGGAAACACTGCATATTTTAATCAGTTAATGACTCCTCTTGCTTTTTCTGTTTTTCCAGCCTGCAGGGACCACTATTCTAATATTGCACTTGAGTTTGATTTCTTTGGATTTCACTTATCAGTGAAGTCATGTGATATTTGCTTCTCTGTACTCAACTTATTTTATTTAGCATATCTTCTAGTTTTTTTCCATGTTGCCACAAATAGTTTCCTGCCATGTAAAAAGTGTTCCATTGTATATGAATGCTACATATCTTGGTAATTTATTCATGTGTTGATTTATATTTTTGATATTTTTATATCTTGGTATTGTGAATAACCTGTAACGAACATGGAAGTACAAATATCTATTCAACATACTAATTTCAATTCCTTTGGATATATACCTTGAAATAATATTACTGGATAATGTAGCAACTGTATTTTAAGGTGTTTTGTTTTTCTTTTCTTTTAGAGAGAATAAAAGAGAAAGTGTCAATTTTTTCAATTGGCTTTTGTTTTTCCTCCACTATTTGTGTATATGGTGCTGGGGATCACACCCAGTTCCTCACGCAAGCCAGGAAAGTGTTCTACTTCTCAGTGAACTCTTCAGTCCTATTTTAAAGCTTTGGAGGAATGTCTATACTTTTTTCACAATGGAATGCTAATTTATATTTCCAATGTAGAGAGTTTCCTTGTTTCAATACCCTCACTAAATTTCATTATCTTTCATCTTTTTATACCAGCTAATCTAATTTGTACAAATTGATATCTTATGTTGGTTTAAAGTTACAGTTGTCTGACTAGAAATATTGAACCTGTATCATAAGTAGGTTGGTAATTAGTATGTCTTCTCTTGAACGGTGACTACTCTGGTCCATTGCCTTCTTTAATTGGATTATTTGCTTTTGTAATATTGAATAATTTCAGTTCTTTGTATGTTTTGGATATTCTTACCTTGTGTTAGTCAACTTTCCACTGCTATGAGAAATATCTAGGATAACTGACTCAAAATAAGGAATGTTTTATTTTGGCTCATGGTATTGGAGTTTCCAATAGAGGATCATTTGGCCTTAGTGTTTTGGACCTGTAGTGATAGAATATGTCATTACACATGGCACAATGAGGCCTATTCACCTTCCGGTGGTCAAAGAGAGAAATAGTAAGGTGATGGTGACCCATTTTCTCCTTTAAGGACATGCTTTCAACTGTCTAAGTTCCTTCCCCTGGGTCCCATCCATTGAAGTTTCCAACATCTCCCAATAGCATCATGGTTTGGTAACCTTGCATTCAACAAATGGGTATTGCCAGGGTGTATATGTGTGTAGACATTTAAAATAAAAACTATTTGTTCATCCTTGCACCCCAAGAATAAGTCACACTTGAATATAGTGAATAATTGTTTTAGAATACAATTGAGTACAATTTTCTAGTATTTTTTAAAAACATTAGCATTTATATTCATCAAAGATATTGGCCTGTAGTTTTCATTTCTTTTAGTTTCTTTATCTGGCTGTGCTACTGGGATAATCCTGGCCTTTTACAATAAGTTTGGATGAATTTCCTCACCTTTCATTTTTTGGAGGAGTTTGAAATGGATTGTTAATTCTTTAAATGCTGGGTAGAATTTAGCCATGGAACAATCTGGTCTAGGGATTTTCTTTAATGGGACATTTTAAATTATTCATTGAATCCCCTTACTTATTATTGTTCTGTCAATTTCTCATTATTCATGCTTCAGTCTGGGTAGTAGCAGGCTGTATATTTTAAGGGATTTATCCATTTTTTCCATTTCATTGATTTCTTATCTGTTCTTTGTTATTTTTTCTCCTGACTTTGGACTTGATTTTTCTTTTTTTATTCTGTTTCTGTGGGACGAAATGTTGTATATGTGTCTGTTAGGTCCATTTAGTCTAAAGTATAGTTTGAGTCCAATGTTTCCATACTGATTTTCTATCTGGCTAATCTTTGTGTTGTTGAATTTGGCTTGTTCTGTCATTATAATTTTGTTCTTGATTGTTTGACGATGAATCCCTTATTCAGGTTTAATGAATAAAATTTAAAAAAAAAAGAAAGTGGAATTTAAAATCCTCTGCTAGTGTTGTATTGCAGGTTACATCTCTCTTTGGATCAGTTAATTCTTGGTTTATATATTTAGATGTTTCAGTGTTGGGTGCACATATATTTTCAATTGTTACATATACATGATAAATCTATGCCTTTATTACCTACTACCTGATGAATTTTTAAATGGTCTTTGACCTAAAGTTCATTTTGTGTAATATAAATATAGCTACCCCTGATGACTATTGGTTTGCATTTACCTCCTATATTATTTTTCATTCTTTCATTCTCTATCCATGACTGCCCTTCAAGTTGAAGTGAGTTATTGTTGGAGAAAATAGCATCTTGTGGGCTGGAGTGGTGGCTCAGCCATTGGAGCACTTGCCTGGCCTGCACAAGGACCTGCACAGGGCCTGCATGTACACAGTTAAGGGTTGGAGAAACAAAGGGTGGATGAAAAAAAATCTAAAATTGATTCTCTCTCTCTCTCTCTCTCTCACTGTCCCTCTCTCAAGAGAGAGGAACATGTTTTGTTTTATTTTTTTGTTTGTGTTTGTGTTTTTGTTTTTCCAAAGGGAGGGAGAGAGACAGAGAGAAAAAGAGAGATGGCATCAATTTTTATATTTTTATTTATTTTTCATCTGGTTCTGTTGTCTTCAATATCCACTTGTGTACGTGATGCTGGGGTTAGAGTGCAGGTCTTCGGACATGCTAGGGAAATGCTTTAACCATTGAACCATTGCTCCACCCCATGTCTTATGTTTTTGTTTTCATAATGTGTTTTGTTTTATAGTTCCTATCCTTTAACAAGTTATTATAGCTTTAGTTGTTTTTAGAAGTTTGACATTTTAATCTATGTAAGGGAGATAAAATTTACTGACTTGCCACTATTGTGGTATTAGAGTGCTTTGGATTTCAGAGTGTATTCCCCTTTACTCTCTCATGCTTCCATGATACCAATTAGTGTCCTCTTCCTTGAGCTTAAAGAACTGCTTTTATCATTTCATAAAACACATGTTTAATGGTGGTAAGCTCTATAACTTTTGTTTATCCTTGATTAGTCCTTACTTTTTTAAAGACAGTATTACTGTTAATAGTCTTCTTGGTTCTATTTTTTTTCCATTCAGGATTTGAATACAGTTGTCTCAGTATTCATGGGGGATTGGATCTATCACACATATACACCCTGCCAATACCCAATTCTAGGCATGTTTAAGTACCTTATCTAAGTAGCATAGTATTTGCATATAAACTACACACAGCTTTCAGTATGCTTTAAATCACCCTAGATTACTTTTGGTATACAATATAATGTAAATGCTATAAAAATAGTTACTGTACTCTGTTTATTTAGGCAACAATTGTGAGAAAAATCTGTGCGTATTTATTACACATGCATTTTTAAAAAATATTATTGGTCTACAGTTGATTGAACCTGGTTGATATAGAAAAATAACTGTAAATCTTTCCATTTTCCTTTGGCCTGTATGATTTTTGATGAAAAATAAATCTAGTTATAGTCTTATAGATGCTACTTTTTATATAACAATTTGCTTTCTCTTACTCCTTTCAAACGTCTCTGTCTTTAACTTTTTGACAATTTGATTATGAAATATCTTATTGTGTGTGTCTGAATCCATGTTATTTGATGTAATTTAGATTTGCTGTGTCTGGATTTCTATATCCTTCCCTAGCTATAGGAATGTTTGCCATGATTTCTGTTGACTATGACTTTTGTCCCTTTCTTGCTTCTCTTTCTGGAAATACCAATGGGTATATTTTGCTCCAGTTGATGATGTACCATAAATCTACCTCACTCCTTTTCATTCATTTGTTATTTTGCTCCTCAGATTGGCTTATTTCCAGGAACCAGTCTTCAAGTTCCTGGATCATTTCTTCTGGTTGATCTAGCACACTTTTGAACTTTCCTCTTGAATTTTTCAGTTTAGCTATAGTGTTCTTCAGCTCTATGATTTCTACTTGGTCCAGCTGATACATTTCTATACTTTCATTTTGTTGAAATTTTTAATATGTTCTTCAGTTGCTATACTGACCTTAGTGAACATTTTTATGATTATTATTATTTTTACTTAATTTTAGGTAAATAAATCTTCATTGCAATAGGGTCAGCTTCTGAAGATTTATCTTATTCTTTTATTTGAAATATAGTTCCCTGCTTATTCATATCTCTTGACTATCTACGTTGGCTTATTATGTACATTAAGTTAGACACTCTCTCTCTGTTCATTTCAGATCAGCCTTGTGGAGAAGGATGTCATCAATACATCCAGCCAGAGATTTTGAGGTGTTTCTCTAACATTTGTATTTGTACAATCTGCTGTCTCTATTTTTTTATTTGTGTGGCTTCCTGTAGAATAAATTAAGGTAAACTTTAATCTCCTGAAAATTAAGATTAAAATCCTTGCAATACTCAATGACAAGTAAGGTAGATATCAGGTACTTTAGATGTACAGGTAAAGTTAGGATGTGAATTGTACATTTGAGATTTAATTGCTTTGCTGGCAAAGGATAAATACATGGGACTCCTATCCCAGAGGCTGTGATTCTGTCCATCAGGGAGAACAGTGGTTTTTAAGAAGGTGATTCAAAGGCTACAGTCCATGTGTTTTCCATCACTGTTGTAATTCACTTGTTAATATTTTAGATAGCCATTCATTTCTGAGATCTTCTGATACCAACCCCAAAGTCTGAATTACTTTGTTCCTGTGGTGAGTTTGTGCCCAAGGACAGAATGGTGATCCTCTTTTCTCTGAGATTAGGGTTGGGAGAAATTAGTGAAGAAGAAGGAAAGAAGAACAAACACAAACACATTGCTTTAAAAGTATGTCTCAGTGGCAGAGCACCAAAGCTATATTGTAAGCAAAAGTGTACTACAGTTACAGTCCCATTAGGTGTTTTACACTTTGTTTCTTTTTGTTGTTGTTGTTGTTGTGTAGGGGAAGTTAGGAAGGCAATATTCCATTAACTCCCAGAGCTACATTATTAAATTAAATCAACCCTTAGGGGACTGGAGCCATGGCTTGGTGGTAAAGTGCTTGCCTGGCATGCGCAAGTACCTAGAATTGAACCCCAACACTACATATACAATTAAGTGTCAAAGAAACAAAAACAAGATGAAAAAAATCAATAAAATTGAGTCTCTCCCTCTCTTAAAAAAAAATGTCCCTTGAGTAGGAGCTATAGAAATCATGGACAAACTCCTTCTATGAAAAATGGGTAGACATTAATTTATCACTGAGCTAAGTCAGAAGGAAGATATAGAAAGTGCAAGATTTCTATTCATGCTCTAAGAGAGCTGTTCTTCTGCATTATTAGCAAGTCAGTTGGAAACCAGTCCATCTAGCAGCCATTGGAAGAGTATCATAGAACCTTTTGGGGGAGAAACAAGTGGCTATGCTATCAAACTTGTTTTGGGCATTTCTCTCAGGGAATGAATCCCTCAAAAGTACTTGCACACCTATGTAAAACCACCACTTCTCTGGTTCTGGAGAGACTCACATATTCTTAATATCTTCTGTTCCTAAAGCTTGTGAATTAAGAAATGGATTATAAGCAACTTCACAATTGTGGGGGTATATGTTTACTTGTCACCCTTCTCTCATGGAAAATACATGAGGGTTCTCTAAGGAATGAGGGATTCCTTCCTGCTTTTGTGGGCAGTGCCTATAGAGGGATCCATATTTGAATGTGCCTTAGCTTTGCCTATTGATTGGATATGAATATTTTCTGATCTTCCTAGATGGTAGGAATCTTTTAGCACATATTGTTTTATTTTTCAGTGATGGATCTTATCAAATATATTTATTCAAAGCATGTATAGAAAGATGAAAAGTTGGAAATTTTATATTCCATATTATTGTTGACATGACTTAGGACATTTTATATTAATTTACACCAAAAATCATTGAGATGAGAATTAATCTTCTCATTTGGTAGGAAAGAAAATTAAGGATTAAAAATGGCAACAACCATCCTCAAGTTATTTATTTAATAGGTAATTGGGGCAATTTACCAACTTTAGTCAAATTCCCTAGTGTATCCATGTGGGATTTGATTTCATACCAATTTAAAAATCCTGACTATTTTCTAATGATTTCAATTTTTGTTATAAAGTGACACGTGTCATCCTAGTAAACTTACGATATGGGGATAAGGAAATTGGACAACTAGGACTGGGGAAGGAGGGTCATGATCTGAGTAAAGGGTGTCAGATATATACCCGTGTCACAAATAAAAATGTGGAAATTTTCTGTAAGTTGAGAGTAAACTAATGACTGAATCACTTTATGTTAGATATGGTAATTTAAAATTCAAATGCCAATATTCCACAATTTCATGCAACAGAGTGATTAATATAAATTTTTAGTATCTTCTCAAAATTATTAACTGCTCTCATCTCGTCCTCAGACTTTTGGATTACATTATCTAAGTTCCTGTTTTTTCAGTGGTGACAGTACTATTTTTGACAATGCTTATCAGATAGTCTAGTTTTCTAAGAAATAATCTCAGTAGAATTTCCAGTCATCATGCTGCATAGATCTGTATGAGTCTTTATGATTAGGCACTTAAAAATTAAGTGATATCTCAATGATGCTCACAACTCTTCAAGATGCAAAAGTGGCCATTTTTCTGATTGGACGAAATAGATCTAGGAGATATATGGATGTAAAATCAGCTGCTGCTGTCAAGGTCCCTGATTTCTCTCTCAGTCCTAACAGTTGGGGCTGTGGGTGATAAAAAGTAAGTTGACTTCACTCCCAATTCAACTAGTGAAAGAAAAAACTCAAACTGTCTCCAGTTGTTCTATAAAATTACAGAACAGGAAGTGGTAAGGAGGGAGGGAAGGAAAGATTGTGAAAAGACATTTAATTTATCTGCTTGATAGTCAAGTTAACATCTCTGGCATATTTAGGCAAGAGTTACCTTCTATGCTGTGATAAAAAGAAGAATTGCTAATCATCATGTCTTTTGAAACATAAATCAGGACACCCCTGAGAAATCCCAAATGTGTAGTTGTAATTAATGATTTTGTAAAAGACTCTGAACATGAAAAACACCCTAATTGGATTTATCTAAAACTTGCAAAGGCAGAACACCTAAAGTAAATGAACATATTAAAACGTAGATAAATTACTTTAAATTAGAGTAATAGGACTTTAAATGTAAATTTTTGTCTTACTTTTCAGTTAAAGTTGAAAGGACAAAAACAACATGTGAAGAATTCCAAAAAGAGTTAAAAACACATCCCATGGGACGAAGCAAGAAAAGCTCTAACTGGTGGTTTTGCTATTACCTCACCAGACACAACTTCAGTCTAAGTAAGGAAAGGAAAGCTACTTTGAGAAGAATTTGTAATAGTAATTTTCATTTTGACTTTCCTCCTCTCTCAAGAGAAAAAGGACTGTGCTCACCCAGTCTCAAATCAAGGAGAATAATGGTTGCTAAATGAACTACTTAGAGACCAGGAGTGCTCTCAAAACGAAAGGAGCATCTTACTCATTGGATGAAAATCAGAAATAGCACCACCTACCTTTAGTGACCAGGATGGAAGAAGATTCCTTTCAGGGAGTTAGGGGATTTGGTAACAGTAGAAATATGATGCTTTCCTCAGAAATCTTAAATTAGAATTCTGGCTAGAGAATACAGAATGGCAAAAAAAGAGAAAGAATAACAAATACTAGAAAAACAGTTTTCAATCATTTATAGGGGCATATTGTTCCCAAATTAATTGACCCTAGAATGTATTATTTTATTTTTCATACAGCCTAATATTAATGTAACTAGATTACTTTTTTCATTATAAGGCACTTTTTAAAATTGTACTTTTGGATATAACCATAATCTTTTCTAATCCCTAGTGCTATATCTCATTAATAATGTAAATTCTATTCCTATACTATGGCCTGACTGCTTAGAAATTAGTTCCTAAAATTATTATTTGTCCTACTTTCATTTTTTTATACCATATGCACTCATGTTTTATATTTATGGACTTGACAGAAGCCAAAGTGGCAATCTTAACTTATTTTTCTTTAAACAAGAAGATATTTATTACTAATAACCAAAATAATGCATTCACAATGGCAGTAGAATAGATTCAGCAGCTAGAATGAGCTTTTGCCATCTCAGCTGGCCCGCCAAGGAAGAGTGGTCCTTCCACTGCATATTCAGATAAGGCAGCTCCTAGAGGGCATCCAGAACCACATTTCCAAGCTGGCCTCTGATGGGTACAAGTTCCTCAGTTGACTTACTGCTTTCTAAGTGTCAGTTTTTTGTGTTTATCATATTAGAAGGCTGCCATGCAATCATTGAGGTTAGCATATAACACATTTTTTCCCCTAAAGATGGTGCAATGAAATAACACCAAGGGTACATACACAGAATCCAAATCTGGCCTTGGCTATTCCCAACATGGCACTGATTAAGGATTCAGGTTCCATAAGAGAGGCTAATGCCATTAAATTAACAAAGTGACAAACAGGCATGTTTTCTCTACAAAGACCATTTTAATACTGTAAATATAAAAATACATAGTCCTGTCTACATTTTTTAATGTCAAAGTCTTAGATGTATTAGTTTATATTTAGGTATATGTATGTAAAATCTTTGTGATATGATCTGACAATCGAAACAGTAACATCATATATTGGAAGAGAATGACCTAAATGCATTCATAAATTATATGTCTCTATTAGGTAAAACACTAATACAATTTTGCATAATTACATATCATTAATCAGTTTTTCATCACTTTATAAATTCCTATTTTATTTGAATGGTGTGAGGATTTTTCTTTCTGGTACAAATTTTAAGAGACACAATCCAGAGATGCTATTTTAAAATGCTAAAAATATTATAAATATGAATTCCAGGTTCTTATTTTTATTTTGCTACATGGATGCTAAAATCCTTAATAAAATTCTAGCTATCCTGAACCACAAATGCATTAAAAAGATAATACATCATGATCAAGTGGGATTCCTTCCAGGAAAGCAGGCCTGGTTCAACATATGCAAATCAATAAATGTAATTCACCACTTAAAAATAATTAAAAATAAAAATCATATAATCATCTCAATTAATGAAGAAAAAACCTTTGATAAAATTCAGCACTCATTTATACTCAAAGCTCTAGAGAAGATAAGGATAAAGGAAAGATACTTTAATTTGGTAAGAGCCATTTATGACAAAAACATAGACAGCATTATGATTAATAGAGAAAGACTAAAAGAATTTCCACTGAATTCAGGAATGAGATAAGGATGTCCACTTTCACCACTCTTCTTCAATATAGTTCTTGAAACCCAAGCCAGAGCTATTAGACAAGACAAGGAAATCAAAGGAATTTGAGTAGGAAAAGAGGAAGTCAAGATGTCTCTATTTGCTAATGACATGATCTGATACCTAGAAGTCCTAATAAATTCAAACAGAAGACTCCTAGAGCTTATAAACAATTTCAGCAAAGTGACTGGCTATAAGATCAACACTCATAAATCTTTAGCTTTCCTACACTCCAGCAGCAAGTCCATAGAAGAAGAAATCAAGAACTCTGTCCCATTTGCAATCTTCTAAAAAAAAATGTATGTGCGTTAATCTAACAAAGAATATTAAGGACCTCTACAACAAAAACTATCAAACATTGAAAAAAACAAAATTTCAGAAGACTTGAGTAGATATGTTCTTGATTCAACAGAATCAATAAAATCAAAATGGTCATTCTACCAAAGGCCCTATACAGATTCAATGCAATCCCCATTAAGATACCAATGATATTCTTCACAGATTAAAAAAAAAAAGCAATCCTCAAATTCATATGGAATAACAGAAGACCCAGAATAGCTAAAACATTACTAAGCAACAAAGAGGAAGCAGGAGGTATCATAATTCTTGACCTGAAACTATACTATAGGGTTATAGTAACAAAAATAGTGTGGTATTGGTATCAAAATAGAACTGGAATCCAATGGAACAGAATAGAAGATACTGAGTTGAACCACCCACAAATCTTTAGCCATCTGATATTTGATAAAGGAGGCAAAAGCATAGTGTGGAAAAAGTACAGCCTTTTCAACAAACGGGGCTGCACAAACTGGACAGCCATATGCAGAAAACTGAAATTGGATCCTTACCTCTCACCCTGCACAAAAATCAAATCAAAATGATTCAAGCATCTGATTTTTAAACCAGCAATGTATAATTGCTTGAAGAAAAAGTAAGATCAACACTACATGACATAGGGATTAGCATCACCTTCCTTAACAAGACTCCCATAGTGCAATCATTAAAGCCAAGAATAAATGAGTGAGATGCCGTTAAATTAAAAAGCTTCTGCACAGCTAAAGAATTAGTCAAGAGTATCCAAAGAAAACCTACAGAATTGGAGAAAATCTTGGCCATGCCACACCTCGAACAGAGGGCTAATATCCAGAATGTGCAAAGAACTCAAACAACTGAACACCAAAACCACAAATAATCCAATCAATAAATGGGATAGGGAGCTAAACAGAAATTTCTCAATGGAGGAAGTCCAAAAAACCCATAAACATACGAGAAAATGTTGTACATCACTATCAATCAGAGAAATGCAAATCAAAACTTCTTTGAGATTCCACCTCATTCCTGTCAAAGAGGCGAAAATGAGGAATATAAACAATGACAGATGTTGAAGGGTCTCTGGGAAGATAGGAACACTTTCACACTGTTGGTGGAACTGCAAACTGGTACAGCCACTCTGGAAAACAGTATGAAGACTCCTCAAAAAATTAGGGCTGGAACCACGTTATGACCCAACTATCCCACTCCTGGGCATTTCCCCAAAAGAGTTGGAATCGGCATATTACAGATATACAGCTTCATCAATGTTCATAGCAGCTCAATTTTCTATACCTAGAGTATGGAACCAAACCAGATGCCCCTCACTGGACAAGTGGATTCAAACACTGTGGTGCAGTGCCGGAGCAGTGGCTTGGCAGTTTTGGCATTTTCCCAGCATGTGCAAGTATGCAAATTCAAACCCCAGCACCATGTACACAACAAAGTTTCAGAGCAATGAAAACCACATGGAAAACTAAATAAAATTGTTTCT